>RXON01004965.1:0-15074 GCA_009667805.1 Leptobrachium leishanense
AACACCTCAGAAGTTCAGCAAGAGACTACGCAGCGCTTACAAAATGATGCTGAAATTCTTCGGCGTAAAAATAGTGGGGGAGGAGGAAGACAAAGAAACAACTGAAGTTGAACGAGCAGAAAATTTCGCGTCACGATTTGAAAATTTGACAAACCATCCTCACAATAATCTACGAATCACACGAATACTGCACAGTCTGGAGAATTGGGAGCAGAAGAATACCAAGTCCCACTGGTGAGGTTCTTCCTCAAGGAGATCCTTATCAAGAACAGACTGCCGAGAATGAAGAAAAGTGCAATGGACTTTTTCATACCAGCAGTAAGAGATTCACAAGACAGACAAGATTTATTGTTTTCGCATGGCGATACTATTTTCCAAAAGAAGAATTTATCTGGGGGAATCATGGAGAATTGGCACGATACAAACCAAACCAGTGGTAGCTGCACTTCTACCAGCACCACTGAGCGAATGGACACCTGTGTACTCAGAAAAGAAAAGAAGTGGCTGACAGAAGAACCCGGAGGTTATGGAGAAGATGGATGGTTCCAGATGGAGAATGGACGAGTGGTCCTACCAGCAACACTGGCTCCTGAAATCGTGAGAGCACTTCACGCAAGTACCATGGAGGAGAGAGAATGATGGAGCAACAGTTGGAGCCACATTTCTACGTACCAGGATTGTCAGCAATCTGCAAAAACAACAGCTCAGCAGTGTGTAACGTGTGCCAAAAACAACCCAAGAACAGGCCCGTCTCAACCCCCAGGGAAACAGCCAATCGGGCTATCCCCAATGGCATCATTACAAATAGACTTTACAGTACTGCCACCCTGCAAAGGATACAAATATCTACTAGTGATGGTATGTACTTTAACGGGATGGGTGGAAGCCTTCCCAACAAGAACTGAAAAGACTACAGAAGTGGTAAAGAGCCTGATGAAAGAAATAATACCACGTTACGGACTTCCACTTGAGATAGGGTCGGACAATGGCCCTGCATTTATCCAGAACTGTTTGCAACAACTTGCCGGCTACTGGGCATCACCTGGAAGCTACATACCGCCTACAGGCCCCAAAGTTCGGGAAAGTTGAAAGAATGAACCGTACCCTAAAGACTCTGATGTCCAAACTGTGCCAAGAGACGTCATTAGGCTGGTTGGACTTGCTGCCGATAGTCCTTTTGCACATTAGGTGCAGACCAACCCCCAATTGAAGTTAAGTCCGTACGAACTTATGTTTGGACGGCCAACCCCTCTGATTAATGGACTAAGGGGGACCTTCGGGCATTGGGAGAAACTAAACTAAATGATCAGGTAGTAATGTTGGGTAAATCAATGCAGAAGTTAAATACTTGGTGGGGGATAATATACCGCATTTTCTGTATCCTTCACTGCATAAGTATTGTCCGGGTGACTCAGTATGGGTAAAAGAGTGGAAAAATGATCCACTGGGTCCAAAATGGAGAGGTCCTTATCTTGTCCTGTTATCAACCCTACAGCAGTAAAGGTTGCCGAGGTGGTCCCGTGGATACATCACTCCAGAATAAAAGCAGCTGCCAGTCCTGAGCAAACATGGAAGGTCATCGCCAACGAGACCAATCCGCTGAGGCTGAAGCTGACAAAGACCACAGTCTCGAGCACCTAAATGATCCTAACCCTGATGATTCAGAGGATCAACAAGTGGGTGTTTTGATGGGCACAGGCCCTGACCACCGCCAGCGGAGATGGGTGTTTTGATGGGCACAGGCCCTGACCACCTGCCGACGGGGGATAACCACAGGGTGTTTTTTAGGGGCCCGGCCCCACCCTTGATCGTCCTGATATGTTCTTCACTTTTGAAATTCCGGCGGGGAGGGATTGGGTTTATGTGGCTGTGAAAAGAATTGCCCAAGGAATTCTGACAATCGGGCAGTTGTGGCGCTGATTCTATACCTTGCTAATTTGATTTATGGACTCTCACGTGGAGCATGCCCTAATTGTACAATGCCGCGGGAAAGTGGATATTTCTCACATCTGGAATGGTACACACCCGGTGATGGAGAACCGTACCATGTGGAGACAAAAGCGAGAAGTATCCTCTGAGATATTGCCAGAGGACATTTGCTTGTGCAATTTAAATATGACTATGCTAAGAAATCTGGGCAGGAAGCATGTTGGGTGTGCAGCAGAATGCACCCAGAGACAATCCATATCCCATTTGCTTCTGTTCCAATGAATCTGAGTATGTTTGCATCAGGGAATATTACAATACATTCTTTCGGCCACCCAGAGAACAACCAGAAATGTATGAAGCTGGGTATCCCATAATAGGTACATATATCCTCCAGAATGGTGTTCCAAATAGGGCCAGATAAAGACACACATAAAAAGGAAGGGTGTTACTTAAGCAAATTCAATTGGACATCATACATATACACAATTGACACAGAGGGACACTCAAATTATCTATACATACAGTGCAGGAAACTCACGAGTCAACAAGAGAGAGTAATTGAAGATGAGTCTGGTGGGATGCAGAGTGTGCTGGAGACGACAAGACGAATGAGGCGAATGATGTTGGAATTAGCAAAGGGAACACTACACCTATCACCATTCATGTTAGAAGAGGGATACCAGTGTTTGTTGTGAGAGTGTGTTACACATGGGTTCCACCAACAATAACAGGAATGTGTTATTTGGCTAAACTGGTCCCAATACAGAGACTAAGGGAGAAGACACAAACACAGACACAGAACTACACCCTAGGTACCCACTGGTGTTTGAAAGACCGAGAGAGAGTTGTTTGCAAAGATGGATCGAATATGGACATGGCTGCCAGCATGGACTGGATGGGAGGAGAGATAATGAGGAGATTGAATAGCTATGTCAATCTGATGGATGAGATCCTGAATAGAACCAGTATGGATATCCAGTTGCTGAATCTGGAAATGCGAGAGATACGAAAGGTGCAGATGATACATGATATGGCGCTTGAGCAGATCAGTGCGGCTGGATTGTGTGAAATGACGATGCACTATGAATGTTGCACCTTCATCAGAAACACTACACACGAAGTCCCAGATTATTACCAGGTAATTCAAGACCACCAGGAGAAGGTAGCACAGTTGCAGGGCTCAGCTAGAAGGATTGCTGCCGAAGGCTGGAATCCGCTCCGTGGGTTCGGAGCAATGGGAGAATGGTTTGGATCAATCCTGAGATTTATCTCACAGATTGGATCCATGATACTCATGGTAGTGGTGGTCTTGATCATAGGGATACTGATATACCGCATAGGGCTATGCATATGGCCACTATGCAAGGCAGCACTGACACCCACACAAACACAGAAGATACCACTGATAATCCCGCAGGGAATGTTCCCAGCGAACGGGAAGTCCCCCCAATATTCAGAATTTCAGAATAGTGGAGTGTAATGGCTACAAGTGCCAGGAAAAAGATACTGACACTTGAGCCAAGGGGGGAATGAAGGAGAACCAGGCTGAAAGATGGTTGCTACATAAGCCAGGCAGCCATCTTGTTCAGAATATTGGTTCACCAAGTAAATAGAATAGATTTCATTTAGAAGAGAAGAGCTGAGCTCACGTAGAATTTAAGGAATGCGTGGTAGATTAGAAAAGCTAACAAGAAATCCAGGCAGGATCCGGCCAGCTCTTGGCATAAGGGACACAGAGAGATTTATGAATGAAGCAAGGTCAGAGCGATGCGCTAGAGAACAAAGGGAGCACAGAAACCAGACCAGGTCCCTGGCTATCTGAATAAACAAAGCCAACAGGGAGGGAGGTGCTGGCCGAGAAAAGACAGCACAAACAAATCACATACTGTCAAACTAACATGAAGTGTATCAATTATTTTAAATGTGGAATGTTCTTTGTGTTTATGCTAATGATGGGAGGTATTAACCCACGTGGGATGGAATAAAGTGTCAGCGGAGGGTGGGCTAATTGGGATGTACCTAATTACGTATTTTTGAGTATAAGACCCCTTGCACGGGGTGAAAGAGGGGCTCACTCTTAGAGATTCAATCCTGTGTGAGCACTTGTGTGACGACACAATAAAGATCTTGCCTTTCCTGAAGAGACTCGTGTTTGGACAATCCTTGCTTGTGTCTGGTCCGGCGCCGTTAATGAAGTGAACCTGATTGACTCCGGTAACAGTATAACAATACATTTATCTTGCTGCTTGTATAACAATACATTTATCTTGCTGGTTGTATAACAATCCATTTATCTTGCTGGTTATATAACAATCCATTTATCTTGCTGGTTGTATAACATAAACATTTATCTTGCTGGTTGTATAACAATACATTTATCTTGCTGGTTGTATAACAATACTTATCTTGCTGCTTGTATAACAATACATTTATCTTGCTGCTTGTATAACAATACATTTATCTTGCTGGTGTATAACAATACATTTATCTTGCTGGTTATATAACAATAATATCTTTGCTGGTTGTTCTATAACAATACATTTATCTTGCTGGTTGTATAACAATACATTTATCTTGCTGCTTGTATAACAATACATTTATCTTGCTGGTGTATAAACATACATTTATCTTGCTGGTTGTATAACAATACATTTATCTTGCTGCTTGTATAACAATACATTTATCTTGCTGCTTGTATAACAATACATTTATCTTGCTGGTTATATAACAATACATTTATCTTGCTGGTTGTATAACAATACATTTATCTTGCTGGTTGTATAACAATACATTTATCTTGCTGGTTGTATAACAATACATTTATCTTGCTGGTTATATAACAATACATTTATCTTGCTGGTTATATAACAATACATTTATCTTGCTGGTTGTATAACAATACATTTACCTTGCTGGTTGTATAACAATACATTTATCTTGCTGCTTGTATAACAATACATTTATCTTGCTGGTTATATAATATGACGGAATGGAGATGTTGTTCCGCCTGCGGGTGTGCTCTATCTGCGTGACCCCCGTCGCTTACCGCTGGCCCGACTACCGAGTGACGCGCACTCGGCGTCTCGTGCGGCCTGGCGTGACCCCGGGAAGGGTTAGCGGGCGGTGGAGGGGACCCCTGCCTAGAACCAGCCCGACCACTGAGCCATACGGCACTCAGCGTCCCGAGCAGCTGGTTCACTGACCTTGTGGGTGTGGAGTGCGTCTGCGGGCGGCCGTGCGAATCTGGGGATCGGATCTGCCGCGGAGGAATATTCGGATCTGGTTGCGGAGGAATATTCGGATCTTTAAACGGATGAATCTTCGGATCTTACGGGAGCAGCTGAATCTTCGATCTGATCACCGCTCACTTGGTATACCGAAGCGCGGTACGCGGCCGCGCCTTCGGTTCGGATCTTAAGTCCGTTCTGATCTTCAGTCCGTTCTGATCTTAAGTCTGGACACCGCACCCTGAGACCGCGCGGGATGCTCAGACAGTATATGCGGCGGAGAGTAAAGGACATCAGGCGAGGCTGGATGCACTGGAAAATCTGCCTTTATTTTTCACAACACACGCATTTATCACTTTACAACACTTATGAATACAATGGGGATCCCTGCCCGCCCACACAAGTCCCATTGGCCCTCGCTGGCAGGAGGCACCCTGGCCCCGATTCGTATTGGCCGTTACGAATCGGGGAGTTGCCGATTCGGCCATTTTACGATCCGAGTATTCTGATCTGAACCACGAGGTGATCAGAAAATGGCGGCGGGCGTGGCAGACAAAGGGAATTACATTTCACAATACCAACAGGGGACACTTTATTACACCACACAATAATCACATCTAAATAAAAGTACTTGTAAAACTAGGTGCGTGCCACCACACCCAAGTGTCCATAGCCACCACTGTCACTGCACCGCCCCTGGCTGAGGGTGCTGGGCCATCCCGTGACATATAACAATACATTTATCTTGCTGGTTATATAACAATACATTTATCTTGCTGGTTGTATAACAATACATTTATCTTGCTGGTTGTATAACAATACATTTATCTTGCTGGTTATATAACAATACATTTATCTTGCTGGTTGTATAACAATACATTTATCTTGCTGGTTGTATAACAATCCATTTATCTTGCTGGTTGTATAACAATCCATTTTTCTTGCTGGTTGTATAACAATACATTTATCTTGCTGCTTGTATAACAATACATTTATCTTGCTGGTTGTATAACAATACATTTATCTTGCTGCTTGTATAACAATCCATTTATCTTGCTGGTTATATAACAATCCATTTATCTTGCTGGTTATATAACAATACATTTATCTTGCTGGTTGTATAACAATCCATTTATCTTGCTGGTTATATAACAATACATTTATCTTGCTGCTTGTATAACAATCCATTTATCTTGCTGGTTGTATAACAATCCATTTATCTTGCTGGTTGTATAACAATACATTTATCTTGCTGGTTGTATAACAATACATTTATCTTGCTGGTTGTATAACAATATACATTTATCTTGCTGGTTGTATATACAATACATTTATCTTGCTGCTTGTATAACAATACATTTATCTTGCTGGTTGTATAACAATACATTTACTGCTGGTTATATAACAATACATTTATCTTGCTGGTTGTATAACAATACATTTATCTTGCTGGTTGTATAACAATACATTTATCTTGCTGGTTGTATAACAATACATTTATATTGCTGCTTGTATAACAATACATTTATCTTGCTGGTTGTATAACAATACATTTATCTTGCTGGTTGTATAACAATCCATTTATCTTGCTGGTTGTATAACAATCCATTTATCTTGCTGCTTGTATAACAATACATTTATCTTGCTGGTTGTATAACAATCCATTTATCTTGCTGGTTGTATAACAATACATTTATCTTGCTGCTTGTATAACAATACATTTATCTTGCTGGTTGTATAACAATACATTTATCTTGCTGGTTATATAACAATACATTTATCTTGCTGGTTGTATAACAATACATTTATCTTGCTGGTTGTATAACAATACATTTATCTTGCTGGTTATATAACAATACATTTATCTTGCTGCTTGTATAACAATACATTTATCTTGCTGGTTATATAACAATACATTTACCTTGCTGGTGTGTATAACAATACATTTATCTTATCTGGTTGTATACAATACATACATTTATCTTGCTGGTTGTATAACAATACATTTATCTTGCTGGTTATATAACAATCCATTTATCTTGCTGGTTGTATAACAATACATTTATCTTGCTGGTTATATAACAATACATTTATCTTGCTGGTTATATAACAATCCATTTATCTTGCTGCTTGTATAACAATACATTTATCTTGCTGCTTGTATAACAATACATTTATCTTGCTGGTTGTATAACAATCCATTTATCTTGCTGGTTGTATAACAATACGTTTATCTTGCTGGTTGTATAACAATAATTATTATCTTGCTGGTTGTATAACAATCCATTTATCTGGCTGGTTGTATAACATCCATTTATCTTGCTGGTTGTATAACAATACATTTATCTTGCTGGTTTGTATAACAATACATTTATCTTGCTGCTTGTATAACAATACATTTATCTTGCTGCTTGTATAACAATACATTTATCTTGCTGGTTGTATAACATACATTTATCTTGCTGCTTGTATAACAATACGTTTATCTTGCTGGTTGTATAACAATACGTTTATCTTGCTGGTTGTATAACAATACATTTATCTTGCGGTGGTTGTATAACATACATTTATCTTGCTGGTTGTATAACAATACATTTATCTTGCTGGTTATATAACAATACATTTATCTTGCTGGTTGTATAAATATACATTTATCTTGCTGGTTGTATAACAATACATTTATCTTGCTGGTTGTATAACAATACATTTATCTTGCTGGTTGTATAACAATACATTTATCTTGCTGGTTGTATAACAATACATTTATCTTGCTGGTTGTATAACAATACATTTATCTTGCTGGTTGTATAACAATACATTTATCTTGCTGGTTGTGTAACCGGAGTCAGACTGGTTCACTTCTAAAACGGCGCCGGACCAGACACAAGCAAGGATTGTCCAAACACGAGTCTCTTCAGGAAAGGCAAACGTTATTGTGTCGTCACACAAGTGCTCACACAGGATTGAATCTCTAAGAGTGAGCCCCCTTTCACCCCGTGCAAGGGGTCTTATACCAAAAAATACGTAATTAGGTACATCCCAATTAGCCCACCTACCGATGACACTTTATTCCACCCCACGTGGTTAATACCTCCCATCATTAGCATGAACACAAAGAACATTCCACATTTACTAATAAATTGATACACTTCATGTTAGTTTGACAGTCTGTGATTTGTTGTGCTGTCTTTTTCTCCGGCCAGCGCCTCCCTCCCTATAGGCTTTGTTTATTCAGATAGCCTGGGGCCTGGTCTGTTTTCTATGTTTTCTTTGTTCCTCGGCACATCTCACTGACCTTGCCTTATTCATAAATCTTCCTGTCTCTCTGTGCCAAGGCCGGCCGGATTCTGCCTGGATTTCTTGTTAGCTTTTCTAATCTACCACACATTCCTTAAATTCTACGTGAGCTCTGCTCTTCTCATCTAATGAAATCTATTCTATTTACTGGTGAACCAAATATTCTGAACAAGATGGCTGCCTGGCTCATAGTAGCAACCATCTTCCAGCCTGATTCTCCTTCATTCCCCCTTGCTCAAGTGTCAGTATCTTTTTCCTGGCACTTGTAGCCATTACACTTCACTATTCTGACAATCTGCATACTGGGGGGCTTTCCGTTCGTTGGAAAATTCCCTGTGGAATTATCAGTGGTATCTTCTGTGTTGTGTGGGTGTCAGTGCTGCCTTGCACAGTGGCCATATGCATAGCCCTATGCGGTATATCAGTATCCCTATGATCAAGACCACCACTATCATGAGTATCATGGATCCAATCTGTGAGATAAATCTCAGGATCGATCCAAACCATTCTCCCATTGCTCCAAACCCACGGAGCAGATTCCAGCCTCGGCAGCAATCCTCCTGGCTGTGCCCTGCAACTGTGCTACCTTCTCTTGGTGATCTTGAATTACCTGGTAATTAGTCTGGGACTTCGTGTGTAGTGTTTCTGATGAAGGTGCAACATTCATAGTGCATTGTCATCTCACACAATCCATTCAAAGCCGCACTGATCGCTGCTCAAGCGCCATATCATGTATCATCTGCACCTTCGTAACTCTCGCATTTCCAGATTCAGCAGCTGGATATCCATACTGGTTCTATTCAGGATCTCATCCATTAGATTGACATAGCTATTCAATCTACTCATCATCTCTCTCTCCCCATCCAGTCCATGCTGGCAACCATGTCCATATTCGATCCATCTTTGCAAACAACTCTCTCTTCGGTCTTTCAAAACACCAGTGGGTACCTAGGGTGCAGTTCCGTGTCTGTGTTTGTGTCTTCTCCCTTAGTCTCTGAATTGGGACCAGCTTAGCCAATAAACATTCCCGTTATTGTTGGTGGAACCCATGTGTAACACACTCTCCCACAACACACCTGGTATCCCTCTTCTAACATGAATGGTGATAGGTGTAATGTTCCTTTGCTAGTTCCAACATCATTCGCCTCATCTCGTCTCGTCGTTTCCAGCACACTCTGCATCCCTCCAGACTCACTTTCAATCACTTTTTCTTGCTCATTCGTGAGTTTTCTGCACTGTATGTATAGATAATTTGAGTGTCCCTCTGTGTCAATTGTGTATATGTATGATGTCCAATTGAATTTGCTTGAGTAACACCCTTCCTTCTTATGTGTGTCTCTATCTGGCCCTATTGGAAACACCATTCTGGGGGATATATGTACCCTATTATGGGTATCCGGCCTCATACATTTCTGGTTGTTCTCTAGGTGGCCGAAAAGAATGTATTGTGATATTCCCTGATGCAACATACTCAGATTCATTGGAACAGAAGCAATGGGTATGAATTGTTCTGGGTGATTCTGCTGCACACCCAACATGCTTCCTGCCCAGATTTCTTAGCATAGTCATATTTATAATTGCACAAGCAAATGTCCTCTTGGATTCTCGATGAATTCTCGTTTTTGTCTCCAATGGTACGGTTTTCATCACCGGGTGCGTACATTCCAGATATGGAAATATCCACTTTCACGTTGCTTGTACATTGGGGCATGCTCCACGTGAGAGTCCATAAATCAGCAATAGGTTCAGTTTCTCATGAGACTACATAGGATAGGAAATGCATCCACTTTCCCGAATTCCTCTCTGAATGCCCTTACCTGCATTCATATTTTCTATGCACAGGCCATAACGGCTGGCCTGCGCCACATTTGAGACTGAGTCTCTAAATAGTTAAATAGTACCTTTTTAAATTGATTGACAAACCATAAATGCATTGCATGATTCAGCAATATCCTATGCGTATGCATCTCTTTTATTCTATGGATGTCGTCAGTACATAGTTAACCCAAATTCCATCATGCGCGGGGCCTGGACGCCAGACCTGCATCCCACTTCTGCCTAGGGATTGGGTTTAATTAATTCTGTTACGGAACAGCAAATTTACCTCCAGGGACACTTCATGCTTAGTATCTGTCACAGATTGTGGGTCATGCCACTTGATGGAATCCAAGTACGTAGCGGCAAATGCACTGATTCCCTCTTGCGCCGGTTATGTCAATTCATCGTTGCGACCATTAAATGTGCCGCACAGGAAGTCAGTTAGGTCTGGCATGGCTTTTGGGGAGCTTGCCACATGTCAGATTCTAATTCCACAGTCACCCCATCCTCCGGAATTTGCTCCAAAGTAAAGAAAATTCATGGATGATCAAGGGGTGGGGGCTGGGCCCTAAACTAAGCAACTCTGTGGTTATCCCCCGTATGCGGGTGGTCAGGCCTGTGCCCATCAAAAACACCCACTTGTTGATCCTCTGAATCATCGGGTAGTATCATTAGGTGCTCATGGCTGTGGTCTTTGTCAGCTTCAGCCTCAGCGGGTTGGTCACTCGTGTAAAGACCTTCCATGCTGGCTCAGGACTGGCTGCAGCTGCTTTTACTCTGGAGTGATGTATCACGGGACACCACTCGAGGGCAACCTTTACTGCTGTAGGGGTTGATAACAGGACAAGATAAGGACCGTCTCCATTTTGGACCCAGTGGATCATATTTTCACTCTCTTTCCCATACTGAGTCACCCGGACAATACTTATGCAGTGAAGATACAGAAATGCGGTATATTATCCCCCACCAAGTTTTAATTTTCTGCATTGATATTACCCAGCATTCACTACCTGATCATTTAGTTTAGTTTCTCACCAATGCCGCTAAGTAGTCTATCATCGAAGGATAATTTAGGTCCTTAGTCAATCAGAGGGGTATGGCGTCCAAACATAGTTCGTACGGACTTAGCTTCACATTGGGGGGTTGGTCTGCCCTAATGTGCAAAAGGACTAATCGGCAGCAAGTCCAACCAGCCTAGTGGACGTCTCTTGCACAGTTTGGACATCAAAGTCTTTAGGTACGGTTCATTCTTTCAACTTTTTCCCGAACTTTGGCGGCCTGTAGGCAGTAAGATGTGCTTCCAGGTGATGCACAGTACCGGGCAAGTTGTTGTAAACAGTTCTGGATAAATGCAGGGCCCATTGTCCGACCTATCTCGAAGTTTGGAAGTCCGTAACGTGTATTATTCTTTCATCAGGCTCTTTAACCACTTCTCTGTCGAGTCTTTTCGGTTCTTGTTGGAAAGGCTTCCACCCATCCTGTTAAAGTGCACACCATGCATAGTAATATTTGTTTTATCCTTTGCAGGGTGGCAAGCACTGTAAAGTCTATTTGCAATGATGCCATTGGGGATAGCCCGATTGGCTGTTTCCCTGGGGGTTGAGATGGGCCTGTTCTCGGGTCGTGTTTTTGGCACATGTTACATCACACTGCTGAGCTGTTGCTTTGCAGATTGCTGACAATCCTGTGGTACGTAGAAATGTGGCTCCAACTGTTGCTCCATCATTTCTCTCCCCCTCCATGGGTACTTGCGTGAAGTGCTCTTACGATTTTCAGGAGCCAGTGTTGCTGGTAGGACTATTCGTCCATTCCCATCTGGAACCATCCATTCTTCTCCATATCCTCCGGGTTCTTCTGTCAGCCACTTCTTTTCTTTCTCTGAGTACACAGGTGTCCATTCGCTCAGTGGCGCAGGTAGAAAAGTGCAGCTAACCACTGTTGTTGGTTTGTTCGTGCCAATTCTCCATGATTTCCCCAGATGAATTCTTTCTCTCTGGGAAATAGTATCGCCATGCGAAAAATAACAAATCTTGTCTGTCTTGTGAATCTCTTACTGCTGGTATGAAAAGTGTCATTGCACTTTTCTTCATTCTTGGCAGTCTGTTCTTGATAAGGATCTCCTTGAGGAAGAACCTCACCAGTGGGACTTGATATTCTTCTGCTCCCAATTCTCCCAGACTGTGCAGTATTCGTGTGATTCGTAGATTATTGTGAGGATTGATTGTCCAAATTTTCAAAACGTGAACGCGAAATTTTCTGCCTCGTTCAACTTCGTTGTTTCTTTTGTCTTCCTCCTCCCCCACTATTTTTACGCCGAAGAATTTCAGCATCATCTTGTAGGCTCTGCGCAGTCTTTGCTGAACTTCTGAGGTGTTAACCATTAGGCGTGTCTCTTGCGGATTTAGAGGAGTAGAGTAGAAATTTTCGGCCTTGTGTCCGAGTTGGGAAAAGCCATTGGATATAATCATGATTGAGTTCTAATAGTTCATAATCATCTTGCCATTTGTGCAATATTATTTCAATGAACTCGCCGTGGGGTTCAAACTTTCTCAAATTCATGTAGAACTCGTAATTTGGCATAGAGGATTGCGGTTCTTGCTTGCAGATCAATACTTTAGCTTGATCTTCTGTTGGCGGTGGCGGTTTTGCAGCTGCTTTTGCGGCCTGGTCCGGCGTCTGTTACCTTTTGGAATTTCATCACGGCCTTTTTGGTGGCCACGACAGTGCATGATGCTGACAGCACTTGGTTTCCACACTGCTTCGGAGGGCCGGCGATTTCAGCCGCATTATTTGATTTGTTGTCCTGAAGACGTGAGTAGGCCTCTTTCTTTATAGAGTGCACCGTGTGCATGGACTGTCATAAAGGCGTACTTGGAATCTGTATAGATATTTACTCTTTTGCCTTCAGAAATTTCAAGGGCTCTGGTTAAAGCTGTTATTTCAGCCAGTTGTGCAGATGTATGGCCTGGCAGTGGCTTTGCTTCGATAACTTCTTCTGTTGAGACTACTGCATAGCCGGAGACTTTCTTCCCATCATCCATGTAGCTGCTACCATCAGTGAATAGCTGTAGATCGTATTTGTCTAGGGGTACGTCTTTCAAATCTGGCCTGCTACTGAACACTTCTTCCATAACTTGGAGGCATTCATGATCCGGATCCTCTTCACAGTCAGGCAGTAAAGTAGCAGGGTTTAAGGTAGCAATGAGGTCCAAATGAACCCGTGGATTTTCACACATCATGGCTTGGTACTTCGTCATCCGGCTGTTGCTGAACCAGTAACCTCCTTTTACATCCAGCAGAGCCTTGACAGCGTGGGGCACCTTGACATGAAGAACCTGTCCAAGGGTCAGCTTGTCTGCTTCTGCTATCAGCATTGCGGTGGCAGCCACTGCTTTCAGGCATGGGGGTAGGCCGCAGGCCACAGGGTCGAGTTGCTTGGAGAGGTAGGCCACAGGCCTCAGCCATGAGCCAAAGGTCTGGACCAATACTCCTGTGCTGTTTGATTATGTTCATGTACGAACAGCTGGAAAGGCTTGCTATGATCTGGCAGACCCCAGTGCAGGAGCTTCCATCAGCAGAGTCTTTAATTTCAGGAATGCTGCTGTTTGTTCTTCTTCCCAATGAAAGGGGTCTAGTTCTCCCCCCTTGGTGGCTTGATGAAGCGGCTTGGCAATATCTGCGAAGTTGGGGATCCACAGGCGGCAGAAGCCTGCAGCTCCCAGGAACTCACGGACTTGTCTCCTGGTCTTTGGTTGGGGGTATGCGGCACACCGCTTCTTTTCTTTCTGCCCCCAGTGCACGTTTGGTACCTGTTAGCTGGAAGCCTAGATATTTTACACTGCATTTGCATATTTGTGCTTTCTTTTTAGAAACTCTGTAACCTGCTTGGCTTAGTAGGTGTAGCAAAGCTTTTGTGGCGGATAAACAGTCTTTTTCTGTGGGAGAAGCCAGTAATAAATCATCAACATATTGTAGTAACACTACTTTGTCTGGCTGAGCGTTAAAGGCGAGGAGATCTTGGCTAAGCGCGCACCAGAAAATCGTGGGCGAATTTTTGAAACCTTGAGGGAGGCGCGTCCACGTCATTTGATGGCGTGCCCCCGTGGTAGACTCTTCCCACTGAAATGCAAAAAGGGGCTGGCTTGCTGGAGCCAGACGGATGCAAAAGAAAGCGTCTTTTAAATCAAGCACTGTGTAATATTGTGTATCTCCGGAATTAACGCCAGTAAATTATATGGATTAGGAACCACAGGGTGTAATGTTACTGTGGCCTCGTTGACAGCTCGTAAATCTTGGACAGGGCGGTACTCTTGTGTGCCCTCTTTCAGTACTGGCAATAGGGGTGTGTTCCATGGTGACACGCAGAATTTCAATATGCCGTTATCTTTAAGTCTCTGTAAATGTATTTGTATATTCTGCTTGGCTTTTTGTGGGATATGATATTGTCTTAGGGCCACAGGCGTTGCGCCGGGCTTTAATTCCACATATACCGGGGGTATGTTTATGGCAAGTCCTGGCGGGTTTTCCTCCGCCCATACCCCAGGAATTTCGAGGAGTAGTGCGTGCGGATCCGGCGCGGCAGGCAGAGTAGGTGCCGTGCGCCATTCTTCCTCCCTTGGCATAACTACTGCAATTTTCACAGATTGTGGATTGTGCGGACTGGCTGGATTATGCTGCCGCGAGCAGAGCCGCCACTCTCGGGCAGGTCTAATTGAGCGTGACCCCCGGGAAGGAACGTAATTTGGGCTTGCAATTTGCACAGGATATCCCGCCCCAGGAGTTGGATGGGACATTCGGGGCATA
>RXON01004966.1:0-21023 GCA_009667805.1 Leptobrachium leishanense
TTCGCAGCGACCGTCAAAAAGTGCATTTGAATGCATTGACATATTTTTTCACGGAATGCGCGAAAACGGTCATATGATGCGCATTTTCGTGTGTGATTTTTTTACGGATCGTCAATAAAACACTTTTTGTGTCTGGACGTTATGTAGGCTGGACATTAGCAGCGTCTGATGTCTCCTAATCACGCACACACGCCGCTATGCCGCCGCAGCGCACCCTGTACGTCAGTACTAGCGGTTCTGCATTCTCTAAAAAATGCGTTCATTTTCCACTTGCTTTGTGCGGCCGGACTTTCGTGCGGACGTACTTCGTATATTGTCCGTCATTGTCCGTCATTTGCTGCTACTACGGCCGTGATTAAGTGCGCCTTAAACGCACGTTAAAAAAGCGCTAGTCTGACCCCAGCCTTATACTTATCAATGGTGAGCGCAAAGTGTTAATCAGTGTTAGTATTACAATGTACTAACGCTAATTAACGTCCAGCTGCGGTTAGCAAAAAGTTAACCACAGCCAGGACTTGGTGCTAACGGATTCCGCTGCTGCAGAATCCGTTAGCACCAGCCAAAACCCCCCAAAATGAAACCGAGTCTCACCTTCTATCGTGAGGACAGACGCGGCTCCAACTGCCTCCTCTGTCTGGCAGGAGCAGGGAAAAAGTCCCCCTGTCTCCCCCTGTGGATCACTCTGCCGACCTGCCGGATGTCGCAAGGCGAGATCCGGCAGGTCATGTGACTGGCGCTGTCTGCTTCAATGGAGTCCTTTGGACTCCATGGAGAGGATGCGTATGGCGGCGCTTAGCACTGCCACACGCATCCCAGGGCTTAGCGCCCGTTAACAAAGCTTTTTAAGCACCTGCATTGTAATATCACAGTAAAACAGAGGCGCAAAGGAGAAACCTGCAGGTGCAGGTTTTTCTCCTTTGCGTCCCCGTTTTAGCGCAATATATGTAACTAGTTGTAAAGCCTGCCCAGAGGGCAGTCTATTGTGGATATACTGCCCCAGCTCATGGATATACTGCCCCAGCTCATGGATATACTGCCCCAGCTCATGGATATACTGCCCCAGCTCGTGGATACTGCCCCAGCTCGTGGATACTGCCCCAGCTCGTGGATATACTGCCCCAGCTCGTGGATACTGCCCCAGCTCGTGGATACTGCCCCAGCACGTGGATATTGCCCAGCACGTGGATACTGCCCCAGCACGTGGATACTGCCCCAGCTCGTGGATACTGCCCCAGCTCGTGGATACTGACCCCGCACGTGGATACTGCCCCCGCACGTGGATACTGCCCCAGCACATGGATATTTGCCCCAGCTCATGGATTTGCCCCAGCACGTGGATACTGCCCCAGCACATGGATATTTGCCCCAGCTCATGGATTTGCCCCAGCTCATGGATTTGCCCCAGGTCATGGATTTGCTCAGCTCATGGATTTGCCCCAGCTCATGGATTTGCCCCAGGTCATGGATTTGCCCCAGGTCATGGATTTGCCCAGCTCATGGATTTGCCCCCAGGTCATGGATATGGTCCCCCAGCTCGTGGATATGGCCCCCCCAGCGCTCATACTTACCTGTCGAGCGGCGCCAGGGAAGTGAAGATTTCCCCGCTTCCGGTCTTTGAAGGACCCAAGCCGCGGTCACGTGACCGGGGCTTGGGTCCTTCAAAGCGGAAGCGAGGGAACTTTCCCTCCGCCGCTCGGGGGGTAGGATGCGCGCGGCAGCCGGGTAGAGGCTGCGCCTCTACCCGGCTGCCGCGCGCATCCTACCCCTGAGCGGCGGAGGGAACTTTCCCTTCGCCGCTCGGGGGACCCGTTAGATGCGCACAGCAGCCGGGTAGAGGCTGCGCTCGCAGCCTCTACCCGGCTGCCGCGCGCATCCAACCCCCGAGCGGCGGAGGAAACTTTCCCTTCGCCGCTCGGGGGGTTGGATGCGCGCGGCAGCCGGGTAGAGGCTGCGAGCGCAGCCTCTACCCGGCTGCTGTGTGCATGTGTAACCGCCGCGGCGAGCCGGCAGCCAGCTCGTGCCGCGGCGGTTGCATGCGCGCGCAACCAACCGCCGCTGGTTGCGCGCGCATGCGCAGTAGGGTTTTGGCGACGGACAGCCAAAGCCTTACTCTTTTATAGTATAGATGTAGCACCAGGACATTCTATAGCCATTTTTAAACAGTTTTAGCACCTCTGGCATTATACCCACGGGGCTAAAACTTTGGGAGCACCTTCTTGAGCCTGATAGCAAATGAAATCTGTTTGCAACAAAATTAATTGCAATCATACATCATAGCCCCAGATCATGTTATCATGATCTCAGGCCGCTGTGTCTGCTACTGCTAGGGTGTATATGTTACGGTTAAAGCCCAAAGTGCGGTTAATCTTATTATTACCAGGGAATCCTGACATTACCCAAGAATCAATAGCAAAAGTCCGATGTGAAATGAAATTTCGGACTTTATCCGGGTAATCTGCAAAGTATCCAGAGGCCTCTGGGTACTCCGGTTTTCTGCTGTGTTTTACCCAGGTAAACCTCACAATACCCTAGTTTTGTTGGAGAAAGTCCGATTTGAAATGAAACATCAGACTTTATCCGGGTAAACTGCAAACTATCCAAATGCTTCTGGGTACTCCACTTTTCTTGGGTTTCCAGCAGGTTACAGTTGACTGAATTCCGAGGATTACCCGGGTGAAGCTGCATGCAAACTGTTATCTGACATAACAAAATTGTGTTTTTTTGTTATTTTTTTGTAAATTCTTAATTTTTCATTTTTTTGCAGTTTTACCCGGCGGTTTTCGGTAATGTCAGGATTACCCGGGTAATTTTAAGATTAACCGCACTTCAGACTTTAACCGTAACATCTACACGATCAGAGTAGTGAAGGGGTTAAAAAGCATAGAAAGTCAGTCTATGTCACCTTCTACTTCTAGTCAACTATATGCTTTATTTAGACGGATGGGATTAAAACAAGCAATAACCAAGGTAAAGTGTTTATTCAGTGCACTATAAAGTATAAAGTTACACAAAAAACTTTATGAAAGAATGAATAAACGGCATGAGCGAATGCATGAAGTGTCCAGAATACCCTAATATATTTTGCAACTTTTTGCTTTATCTATATTCTCCTCAGAAATGTAAATCATACTGAAGAAACCGAAATAAGTATACAGTATAAATAAGATTCCAAAATCCCAGAGTAATGTGGTGCAATGATACCTTTTTGTTGTACTAGCCTGATACATAAATTCAATATTTTATTTGCTGCAATTCTGCAGTTTTTGCCGACGTCCGATAACTACTTCAGCAACTCCAATTTTCGCAAATTACGGTGACCATTTGCTAAATAGGGAATGCACCATATTTTCAGCGAAATTGATTCCCCAAAATGTGACAAAAAGCAAAGGACCTAAAGATGATTAGACCCTTTAGATTCTAACTTTCACAATAACCCCTAAAATGCCATAAACCCAGGGAAATACAATAAAAATAATAAACAGTGTGGCATGTAGCCTACCCATTAACCCCTAAAAGACCACTAATCAAGGGAAAACATGAAATTAATACACTGTGAGGCATGTAGCCTACCCATTAACTCCGAAAATGCCATTTATCAAGGAAAAAATAAAATGTATACTGTGAGAGATGAAGCCTGCCCATTAACCCTTAATATACAACTAAACCAAGGCAAAACCGCCAGTAATACACAATGTAATATATAGCCTGACCATTGACCCTTTCACTGCTGACCCATTTCAACTCTATAAAAAATAGTTACTTTTTTTATTACTTATTATTTTTATTTTACACTTAATATGGTCATGTTGAGTATCATTGGAAAGGCCAGAATCTGCCCTTACCAATGACACATCGATCGACCACATACGATGCATGGGGACTGAGATACAGCAGTCCAAATAAGTGGGGGAAGCAAGATGCTGATCCCTGGTGGGGGGGCTCATGGGGGCAAGGAATAACCTAGCGGGGCAAAAGGCCCCCCTGGCCCCCCTCTAGAGACACCTATGGCTATAACCCATAAATAAGCACTATTCTGCTATTCGTTAAAGCAATGCATCCCAAACCTGTCCTCAGGACCTGCTAACAGGCCAGGTTTGTCAGATATCTGAAGCAGATATCTGATTTAATTTTCTGCACAGTGATTGCAGGATTAAGGCTGTGGTCAAACTAACGCATTTTTAACGTGCGTTTAGGCGCACTTAATCAAAGCCGCAGTAGCAGCAAATGACGCGCAATGACGGCCAATATACGAAGTACGGCCGCACGAAAGTCCAGCCGCGCAACGCAAGTGGAAAATGAACGATTTTTTCGAGAACGCAGAACCGCTAGTACTGACGTACAGAGTGCGCTGCGTCCGCTAGCGCCGTGTGTGCGTGATTAGATGTCAGACGCTGCTAATGTCCAGCCTACATAACGTCCAGACGCAAAAAGTGTTTTATTGATGATCCGTAAAAATATCACGCATGAAAATGTACGTCGTCTGACCGGTTTCGCACATTCCGTGAAAGAAAACGTCAATGCGTTCGGATGCACTTTTTGACTGTCGCTGCGACTAATGCGTTTGTTTGACCCTAGCCTCAGTCTCCATTTCCTCAAGGTAATGCTTAAAACCTGGCCTGTTAGAGGGTCCTGAGGACAGGTTTGGGAAAAACTGTGTTAAAGGGACATTTTACACAAGTTGAGCACTGTTTTTGATTAAAGTAGTCAGGCTGTGTGGGGTGTCCCTCCTCCCTCCTTTCTTGTTTGGTAGAAATCTCCATGCACGTCACCAGGCAGCCGGGATTTTGAATTCCAGGCTGCCGGTCACCAGATGAGTCACCGATGAGGTTAGGATGTCCATGTTCTGAGGGAAGCAGTCGATGGATTGGTTCTGCATGTAAAATAGCTTATAAAAACTATTTTAAACGTTCAGACAAGGCTTTGGTCGAGCCTACAATGTTTGTCTACTTTAGTTCACTATTTTAAACAGATTTATAGAATAGTTCCCTCTGTGTGTGACCCTTGCTAATTAAAATGTATTCTGTTAATTACATTTTCTACTGTATAAATTACCTAGAAAAACACATACAATGTTATATCCATGACAGACCTCTATTCTGTGGACTGAGTGACTGAAAGCAGGGGAAACTCTTGCTCCTCCTGGTGGCCCATATGAAGATGCCAGCACCAAAACCAGCACGTCTGTGCTCGTTCATTGATATTTATAATCAGTGACATACAGGGTTATTCAGAGAGATCCGAAAAGTCACCGCACGTTCAGTAACCTTTCGTTCCCTTCACTCACTTCGGGGCGATTCGGCGATTCCAGTTCGACGATCCTGCGGTGTATTCAGCGAGCACCTTAGGGACCCCCGTAGTGCATGGAAGACTCGCCGCAAACCCGCAGAACACTCGCTGAACGCTCACCGAACGCTCAACGTAAACCTGCAGAAACTGTGGCAAAAACTAGGCTTGTGCACCGATTTTTTTTTCGGTTCGATTCGGTTCGATTTTTTGGATTTTTAAACTTTTCGATTCGGCTCGTTTCGACCGATTTCTGTTTCGGTTCGGCTCGTTTCGACCGATTTCTGTTTCGATTCGGTTCGGCTCGACTCGTTTTTCGTGTACATTTTTTTTTCGGAATATCGGCCATTTTTCGTATTTTCGTGTCACTTAGCTCGTTTTTTGTATCGACTTTTCGTGATTTCGGAAATTTTCGTTTTTCGGAATTGTACATGTTTTCGGAATATCGACCATTTTTCGTATTTTCGTGTCACTTTGCTCGTTTTTTGTATCGACTTTTCGTAATTTCGGAAATTTTCGTTTCTTCGGAACGTCTGTTCTCCTTGTTTCAAAGCAATAAATTTCGATTTGACACATTTCAAGTCCATTCGAAAATTCCGAAAATATTTCGTTTTGGCTCGGAAAACTTTTCAGATCTGCCATTTTCGGATCTAAAAATTTTCGGAAATTCGGCCGCATCCGAAAACACGAATCGGGAAATTTCGTGAAAATTCCGAAATTCCAAAACCCGAAACGCACATCCCTAGCAAAAACCCCCGGGAACATGCTGGAAAAACTCAACAAGCCACCGATCACAGCGCAGAGCAGCCGACAAGCAGACGAACGTGGTAAAAAAACAAAACAAAAACGTACACTTGAAAGATTGAAAATTGAAACGCTGTTTGAAAAAAAACTACTGAACAAAAATGTCTGGAATTTACATATAAGATCCAATGAATGTCAATAATAAGGTCTGTTATAGAAAAAAGAAAAAACGCTTTAAAAAAAAAAACGGAAAAAAAATGTTGCCGAAAAAATCTTGAAAAATGCCTAAAAGATCTTAAAAAATCTAGAAATAAAGAGACTTTTTACAGCAGAATTAAAAAGTAAACGGTTTATTAGATATTGAATTAAAACGGGAAAATTTTTAACATTGCAGCCTATGGGATTCTCCTGAATAAACCTGTCGAATGAAACCACCGAACAGCAGGGCATTTCGGCAACATGTCTCTGTTCTTTGGTGTCTCTGAATAGACAAACCATTGCTTCTCTATGGGAGATTTCACTGCCTTCGAACAGGCACCGTACATGCAGGCAATTTGCCAAAATTTGGCGAACTGCCTGCTCTCTAAATAACTGAATGCCCCAAAATGTCCCAGTACGCTGAAATTCAGTGTCCGGTTACATTTCGGCAACATTTCGGATCTCTCTGAATAGTCGTTGTTTATTGTTGCATCACATATAAACTCATTTTTTTACATGACAAGTTTGAATTAACAAAAAATATTGAAACACACTCTGATATTCCCCATGGAGACAAATACATTGACAAAAACAGAAACACAAAAAGGGTTATTCAAAGAGCATGGAAATTCAGCATTCACTGCAGGGTCCCCAAAGTGCAGGGAAAATACACCGAAAAATGGCTGAAAAATCGGTTAAAAAAATGAAAAATCTGTTCAAAGCCGACAATACACCAAACAGAGCCGGGAAATACCAACAAGCCAACGAATGGGTATATAAAAAAAACACCACCACTTTTAAAAGTTGTTTGCAAAAAACTACTGCACAACAATGCCTGAAAATTACATATAAGGTCCTATGAATGATAATAAAAAGGTCTGTTAAAAAAACGCTATTTAAAAACAAATTGCTGAAGAAATGCTGATAAATTCCTAAAAAATCCAAACAAATAATTAAATGAAGATACTTTTTTCTGCAAATTAAAAGAATAAATGGTTTAATAAATATTTAAAAACAGGAATATTTTTAACTGGGGATTTCACTGCTGCCAAAGATCACCTGTATTTCGCTGGCAATTCGAAAATATTTGGAAAACTGCCTGCTTTTTGAACAGCCGAATTGCCACGAAATTGCACCATACAGGGAAATTCACTATTATGCTAGTTCGGCTGTCTTTGAATAACTCCTAAAGCTATAAAAGCAGAAAATGCAGAATAAAAAGAATAATCGCACATAATTCTTACTCTAATCTTGCATAATAGTGTTAGTATTTGAAGTGTGATGAGATGAGACATTTTCTTGACAATGTTGGCATATGTGTTCAAATCATAGGTTCCTTATGTATCGCTATTTATGATCAGGGTTATTCAAAGAGAGCCGATCTGACCCCGAAATGTAACCGAACACTGAAATTCAGCGTACGGTTACCTTCCCTGGCCATTCGGCTATTCAGAGAGCAGGCAATTCGCCAAATCCTGGTGAATTGCCTGCACATACGGTGCCTGTTCGGTGCCTGTTCGAGGGCAGTGAAATCCCCATAGAGAAGCAATGCTTCGGCTATTCAGAGAGCAGGCAATTCGCCAAATCCTGGCGAATTGCCTGCACATACGGTGCCTGTTCGGTGCCTGTTCGAGGGCAGTGAAATCCCCATAGAGATGCTTCATTTATTTAGAGAACACAAAACAGCAGGGCAAAGTTGCCGAAATGCCCTGCTGTTCGGTGGTTTCATTCGACAGGTTTATTCAGGAGAATCCCATAGGCTTCAATGTTAAAGATATCCAGTTTTAAGACTAGGGTCAAACGAACGCATTTTTAGCAGCGAACGTCAAAAAGTGCGTCCGAACGCATTGACGTATTTTTTTTAAGGTGGACGCGAAAGCAGTCAAGCGATGCGCAATTTAGTGCGTGTCTTTTGGTGGATTGTTAATAAAACACTTTTTGTGTCTGGACGTTATGGAGGCGTTATGTAGCAGCGTCTGACATCTCCTAATCACGCACACATGCCGCTTTGCCGATGCAGCGCACTCTGTACATCAGTACTAGTGGTTCTAGAAAAAATGCGTTCTTTTGCCGCTTGCGTTGCGCGGCCGGACTTTCGTGCGGCCGTACTTCGTATATTGGTCGTCATTTGCTGCTACTACAGCTGTGATTAAGTTCGCCTAAACGCACGTTAAAAATGCGTTAGTCTGACCCCAGTCTAATTCAATATCTAATAAACCGTTTATTATTTATTCTGCTGTAAAGAGTCTCTTTATTTTTAGATTTTTGTTTAGGATCTTTTAGGCATTTTTGGGATTTGTTTTGTCAACATTTTTTTTCCTTTTTTTTTTTAAATGTTTTTTTTCTTTTTTCTGTAACAGCCCTTTTTATTATCATTCATTGGATCTTATATGTAAATTCCAGACATTTTCGATCAGTAGTTTGTTTGCAAGCAGCGTTTCAATTTTCAAACTTTCGAGTGTACTGAATTTTTTTGTCACCTCGTTCGTCTGCGTGCCGGGTTTATCCGGCAGCTGCTCTGCATTGTGATCGGCAGCTAGTCGGGTTTCTCCGGCGTGTTCGGCGTGGTTAATCCAGCTGTTTTCTGTGGGTTTCGGTGAGTGTTTGGGGGGTTTGCGGCGAGTGTTCTGCGGGTTTGCGGCAGGTTTTCCCTGCACTACGGGAGCCCTGCGGTGCTTGCCGAATACACCGCAGGGTCCCGTGAAATAGGATCGCCAAATCGCCCCGAAGTGCAGGAAACGAAAAGTCACCGAACGTACGGTGACTTTTCGATTCTCTTTGAATAACCCTGTATGTCTCATATTTATTCTTCACAATTGTATGTGGCTGCAGAATCTGTTGGCGCTATATATAACTGCTGTAAATGTATAAAGTAACATAATGCTCTCCGATTACCGAGTAACCTAAATTACATAGAAAAATTTAGAATATTGAGTTTTTGCTTCATACCTTTGAAGCTCTGCATGTTTCGCTCTATCCTTGAATCCTTTACCGCTTTCTTTGGGATTTTGCAACTTCAGCAACTCACGTGTATATCAGAGCTTCAGAAATAGTATCTGCGCCTCCCCAGAGTATTACCCAATCTAAAGGGAATTAGATCCCAGGCAGGTGTGTTGCTTTACGATTGTGAGGAACTTGCCTGCGCCACAAAGTGTGCTGTATAACAAGAAAAATTCTAAAACGAATGTTTGACACCTTTACTCGCACGCAGTGTCATAATACAGATTATACAAGGTTTACATAACAATGACGGTACACATGGTTGCATAAAGACTGAAAAACCATAGTCAGCATGTTGTCTCCAAGCAGCTGTCACTTCAGTTTTTTTATTCCATTTATAAATCTCTGAGCAGTTATACAACACAAATTGTGTAACACATTCTATTACCTATCTATCTATACGTCTATTATTTGTCTGTTATTTATATATCTACCTAGCTAAACCAGTGATGGCGGCGATAAAAATAACTTGTGTGTGTTAAGTAGAGATGTGCATGACTTTTGTTTTCGTTTAGGGTTTTTTCGGTCAATTTTTTTTTTGTTTCGGTTTGTTTCGGTTAGGTGATTCGGTGATTCATATCGATTCGGTAAGCTGGATCGATTCGGTGATTTGGATTGATTCAGGTGATTCGGAACAGTTGGTTTTTTGATTTTTTTATTAGTTCTTTCGCTTTTTTTATTGCTTATTTAAGAATGGGAAGTAGATTACATGTACCAATAGAATGAAAGTTTCTTTACTACACTACCCTGTTGGGAAGCTCCTCTCTGCAGTTTAATTAATGCAACATATGAATCCACACACTGCCGGGCAGCGCCTCTCTGCAGTATAATTAATGCAGCATAGGAATCCGCACACTGCCGGGCAGCGCCTCTCTCCAGTATAATTAATGCAACATATGAATCCGCACACTGCCGGGCAGCGCCTGTCTGAAGTATAATTAATGCAGCATAGGAATCCGCACACTGCCGGGCAGCGCCTCTCTCCAGTATAATTAATGCAACATATGAATCCGCACACTGCCGGGCAGCGCCTCTCTGCAGTATAATTAATGCAACATATGAATCTGCACACTGCCGGGCAGCGCCTCTCTGCAGTATAATTAATGCAGCATATGAATCCGCACACTGCAGGGCAGCGCCTCTCTGAAGTATAATTAATGCAGCATATGAATCCGCACACTGCCGGGCAGTGCCTCTCTGAAGTATAATTAATGCAGCATATGAATCCACACACTGCTAGGCAGCGCCTCTCTGAAGTATAATTAATGCAGCATATGAATCCACACACTGCCGGGCAGCACCTCTCTGCAGTATAATTAATGCAGCATATGAATCCGCACACTGCTAGGAAGCACCTCTCTGCAGTATAATTAATGCAGCATATGAATCCACACACTGCGGGGAAGCGCCTCTCTGCAGTATAATTAATGCAGCATATGAATCCGCACACTGCTAGGAAGCGCCTCTCTGCAGTATAATTAATGCAGCATATGAATCCGCACACTGCTAGGAAGCGCCTCTCTGCAGTATAATTAATGCAGCATATGAATCCTCACACTGCCAGGAAGCGCCTCTCTGTATTATAATTAATTCAGCTTATGAATCCACACACTGCCGGGCAGCGCCTCTCTGCAGTATAATTAATGCAGCATATGAATCCTCACACTGCTAGGAAGCGCCTCTCTGTATTATAATTAATTCAGCTTATGAATCCACACACTGCCGGGCAGCGCCTCTCTGCAGTATAATTAATGCAGCATATGAATCCTCACACTGCTAGGAAGCGCCTCTCTGTATTATAATTAATTCAGCTTATGAATCCACACACTGCCGGGCAGCGCCTCTCTGCAGTATAATTAACCCCTTAACGCCGCAGGACGTACATTTACGTCCTGCATTAGGCGGGCTTTGCCGCCGCAGGACGTAAATGTACGTCCTCGGTGTTTAGAGCCCCCCCGGGAGATACTCACCTTCTCCGGTCGCTCCCACGCTGTTCTGACTCCCCCGGAGTCAGATCAGTGTGATCCCTCCTCCGGCGTTGTGACGTCATCGCGCCGGTGGCGCGATGACGTCAGTTTCAGGCGTCCCCCCCCGCCGGAGCAGGGGAAGCGCCTGGAGGGGAGGGGAGGGATCCTTCGGATCCCTCTATCTCCCGATCGCCTGGTCCCCGGCGGCTGTGGCCAGCATCGCTGGAAGGGTCACAGCCTGACCTTTCCAGCGATGTATGGGGGGTTAACCCCTTAGTTGCCAGGTCGCGACCGGGCACTAATTTGTGCCCGATCGCGGCCTATTTCCGGTGGGGGCCGCCATCTTGGATGGCAGCCCCCACCTCTGGGTCACCCCCCCGGTCAACTGACTCATCGCGCCATGCGCGATGATGTCAGTTAACCGGGAACCCCCTAGCTGCAAAGGGATTTCCCATGGAAATCCCTTGCAGGAGATAGGGGGGTTCTTTGAACCCCTTTATCTCCTGATCGGTGGCAGCTAGGCCAGAGCATGGCTTTCCAATGATATCAAACATGACCATGACCATGACCATGGTAAAAGTGAAATAAAAGTGTAAAAAAAGTAAAAATAAAAATAATAAAAAAATAATAAATTAAATAATAAAAATAATAAATATAATAATAAAAAAAATTTTTGTTTTTTTTTATGCAGCACTATTGTTCACATTTCTATTATAATGTGAACAATGATGCTTCACTAATGATTTTTTTTTTTGGGGGGTTTAGCTAAAATCACGCAATTTCTCCCCAAAAAAAAAATGGGTTCACCGTTCTAATTTTTTTAACAAATCTACCCAATAGAATATGACCGCAGAGCCTCGGATAATAAAATTAAAAAAAAAAAACACTTTACACACTGTGGAAGATTGAAATTTTATTGAAAATTCACATTTTTTTACATTTTTTGTTATAGCATTTTGGCAGGGCATGACATATACATATAATAATGATATATTATTAATCTGCCGAGTCTGACGGAAAGAACGATATATAATTTGTCTGGGTGGTATAAGAATACGTGACTTAAAAATGGTCAAAATGAGCTCAGCGAACTTCTACTTCCGAAACAGCGCCGAAGTTGTAAAATTACTCCCGTCCTTAAGGGGTTAATGCAACATATGAATCCACACACTGCTGGGAAGCACCTCTCTGCAGTATAATTAATGCAGCATATGAATCCGTACACTGCTAGGAAGCACCTCTCTACAGCATAATTAATGCCGCATATGAATCCACACACTGCTGGGAAGACCTTCTCTGCAGTATAATTAATCCAGCATATGAATCCGCACACTGCTGGGTTTGTGTCCGAGATCTTGGGTCTTCCAGCAGGACAATGACCCCAAACATATGTCAAAAAGCACCCAGAAATGGATGGCAACAAAGTGCTGGAGAGTTCTGAAGTGGCCAGCAATGAGTCTAGATCTAAATCCCATTGAACACCTGTGGAGAGATCTTAAAATTGCTGTTGGGAAAAGGCGCCCTTCCAATAAGAGAGACCTGGAGCAGTTTGCAAAGGAAGAGTGGTCCAAAATTCCAGGTGAGAGGTGTAAGAAGCTTATTGATGGTTAAAGGAAGCGACTGATTTCAGTTATTTTTTCCAAAGGGTGTGCAACCAAATATTAAGTTAAGGGTGCCAAGAATTTTGTCCAGCCCATTTTTGGAGGTTTGTGTGACATTATGTCCAATTTGCTTATTTTCCTCCCTTTTTTTGTTTTGTTCCAATACACACAAAGGGAATAAACATGTGTATAGCAAAACATGTCTTAGTGCAATACTTTTCTGTGAGAAATACTTGATTTTCTGGAAAAATGTCTGGGGTGCCAACAATTTTGGCCATGACTGTATATTGCCCCAGTAGCTCAAACATGAATATATTTGCCACCAGTAGCTCAAACATGAATATATTTGCCACCAGTAGCTCAAACATGAATATATTTGCCCCAGTAGCTAAAACATGGATATATACTGCCCCCAGTAGCTAAAACATGGATATATACTGCCCCCAGTAGCTCAAACATGAATATATTTGCCCCCAGTAGCTCAAACATGAATATATTTGCCCCAGTAGGGGCAATAAAAAATACGTCAAAAAAACGGACTGTGTGGCCACTACCTTGTTGTCAGTCAGTAAGTACGTCCGTACTGCACGGACGCACAGTCCGTACAAAATGCGCTCATCTGACCCTAGCCTTACTGGATGACTTCCTGCAAAAACATAATATTAAGGCAGGGGTCAAGTCCTGGGAAAAAAAGTGAGGGAACTCACCCACGAATTCCACAACCCCCATTACCTGAAGAAAATATATATATATATCATGAGTATAGCAGTGCGTGGCGGTGATACCATTTTTATTGGGTTAACATTACATTTAAAAGACAAGCTTTCAAGAGTGTAAACTGGAAACTATACTGATCAGTGAAAGGTATCACTACGTACAGGTATACTCGTGATTGTGGCAACTGGACTAACGCATTTTATATATACTATAAATATAAATATATATATATATATATATATCCAGGCACAGACCCCAGAATAATATACACAACACTGTGCCCCCAGAATAATATACACAGCACTGAGCCCCCAGAATAATATACACAGCGCTGAGCCCCCAGAATAATATACACAGTGCTGAACCCCCAGAATAACATACCCAGCACTGAGCCCCCAGAATAATATACACAACACTGAACCCCCAGAATAATATACACAACACTGAACCCCCAGAATAACATACACAGCACTGAGCCCCCAGAATAATATACACAACACTGAACCCCCAGAATAACATACACAGCACTGAGCCCCCAGAATAATATACACAACACTGAACCCCCAGAATAACATACACAGCACTGAACCCCAAGAATAATATACACAGCACTGGTTATATGGATATATTTTCCCCAGTTCACATGGATATAATTGCCCCAGCTCATATGGGTATATATTGCCCCAGCTCTCATTGATAATGCCCCCCCAGCTCTCATGGATAATGCCCCCAGGTCTCATGGATATGCCCCCAGGTCTCATGGATAATGCCCCCAGGTCTCATGGATAATGCCCCCAGCTCTCATGGATATCCCCAGGTCTCATGGATAATGCCCCCAGCTCTCATGAATATGCCACAGGTCTCATGGATACTGTCCCCAGGTCTCATGGATATTGCCCCCAGGTCTCATGGATATTGCCCCCAGGTCTCATGGAAATGCCCCAGGTCTCATGGATAATGTCCCCAGGTCTCATGTATACTGCCCCCAGGTCTCATGGATATTGCCCCGGTCTCATGGATACTGCCCCCAGGTCATGGATACTGCCCCCAGGTCTCATGGATATGCCCCAGCTCTCATGGATATGCCCCAGCTCTCATAATCATGGATAATGCCCCCAGGTCTCATGGATATTGCCCCCCAGCTCTCATGGATACTGCCCCCAGGTCTCATGGATATGCCCCAGGTCTCATGGATATTGCCCCCCCCAGGTCTCATGGATATGCCCCAGGTCTCATGGATATTGCCCCCCAGGTCTCATGGATATGCCCCAGGTCTCATGGATATGCCCCCCCAGGTCTCATGGATATGCCCCAGGTCTCATGAATATGCCCCCCCAGGTTCATGGATATTGCCCCCCAGGTCTCATGGATATTGCCCCCCAGGTCTCATGGATATGCCCCAGCTCTCATGGATATGCCCCCCTCAGGTCTCATGGATATTGCCCCCCCAGGTCTCATGGATATGCCCCAGGTCTCATGGATATGCCCCCCCCAGGTCTCATGGATATTGCCCCCCAGGTCTCATGGATATGCCCCCCCAGGTCTCATGGATATGCCCCCCAGGTCTCATGGATATGCCCCAGATCTCATGGATATTGCCCCCCAGGTCTCATGGATATGCCCCAGGTCTCATGGATATTGCCCCCCAGGTCTCATGGATATGCCCCAGGTCTCATGGATATGCCCCCCCCAGGTCTCATGGATATTGCCCCACCAGGTCTCATAGATATTGCCCCCTCAGGTCTCATGGATATGCCCCCCCCAGGTCTCATGGATATTGCCCCCCCCAGGTCTCATGGATATGCCCCAGGTCTCATGGATATTGCCCCCAGGTCTCATGGATATGCCCCAGGTCTCATGGATATTGCCCCCCCAGGTCTCATGGATATGCCCCCCCCAGGTCATGGATATTGCCCCCCCAGGTCTCATGGATATGCCCCAGGTCTCATGGATATGCCCCCCAGGTCTCATGGATATGCCCCCCCAGGTCTCATGGATATGCCCCAGGTCTCATGGATATGCCCCCCCAGGTCTCATGGATACTGCCCCAGCCCAGCTCACCTTTGCTGCTCCTCTGCTGCTCCTGCTCCTGCCGCACATTGCCGGCGGCCACGTGCTTCCTGCTTCAGCGGCCGCTGACAGGAAGTGCAGCCACTCGCCTGGGATCTATGAAACAGCCAGGCGAGCGGCTCCACCTCCTGTCACCAGCCGTTCTAACAGGAAGCATGCGGCCGCCGGCAATGTGCGGCGGCGGCGTTCGGGCTCGGGCCACAGTGGGAACGCTGCGTTCCTGCAGCGTTCCCGCTGTGGGAGAAGTGCGGGAACGCCGTTCCTGTGCGTTCCCGCTCGACTCGAGCCCTGGGTTATAATAGTTAATCTGTGGGTAAAAGCTGCGTGATCCAAGGAGAAGTCCAATGCCATCTGGGGTCAAGAACAATTTTTTTTCCCCCAGTATGTTGCATATCCAGACTGGATTTTTTGCCTTCTTTTGGATCAACAGCAGTAGGTGATGTGGGAAAGGCTGAACTCGATGGACGCAAGTCTTTTTTCAGTCTTTGTATTTATGAAGGAAGAACACAACTCAGTGCACAATACAGTTTGAAGCGTATTGGTATATCTGTATGTCAGCATTGCACATAACATACAGAGAGGACATGATACAGGAAGACAGATTTATTCATATTTCTGAATTACACTTAACCCCTTCACTCCCAAAATTTAGCTAACTCAAATTCGCATTGTAATACATTAAAAAGCAGGCATTAGCACATCAAAACCATGTTTGATTAGTGTGCCTCTGCAGAGAAAAAAATACACTCAGGGTTATTCAAAGAGAATCGAAAAGCCACCGCACGTTCGGTGACTTTTCGTTCTCTTCAATTCGGTTCGATTTGGTGATCCCATTTCGGCAACCCTGCGGTGTATTCAGCAAGCACCACAGGGCCGCCGAAATGCAGGGAAAAGTCACCGCAAACCCGCCGAAAACTCACTGCAAAACGAGGGCGAACGCACACCTAAACCCGCAAAAACATCTGGATTAACCCGCCGAAAATGCTGGAAAAACCTGAGCACGAGCTGATCACACGCAGTGCAGCCGCCAGAAAAAGCGACACCGCAGACGAAGGCAGTGAATAAATTAGAAAAACAGTTTGCTTGAATGTTTGAAAAGTGAAACGCTGTTTGCAAAGAAACTACTGAGCGAAAATGTCTGAAATTTACATATGAGATCCAGGGAATGATAATAAAGAGGGCTGTTACAGAAAAAATAAGTAAAGTTAAACAAAAAAATTAAAACAAAATCGGAAATTTAAAAAAACAAATCCCGAAAAATGCTTAAAATATACTAAAAAATCTATAAATAAAGAGACTCTTTACTGCAGAATATTATAATCAAGGGTTTATTAGATATTGAATTAAAATGGGAATATTTTTAACATTGAAGCCTATGGGATTCGCCTGAATAAACCTGCCGAATTAAATCACCTTTCACTGCTGGTTTGTGCTCTCCGAATAGCCGAAGCTTTGCTTTTTTATGGGGATTCCCTGCCCTCGAACAGGCACCGCCGAATGGCCAAGAAAGATAACCGAACACTGATTTTCAGCGTTCAGTTCCCTTTCAGGAGCCATTTGGATCTCTTTGTATAACCCTGTATGTCTTATCTCTCTCGCTATTGTTTTTTCTTGCAGCAATCACTGCTCTCACAGGTCAAGTGCATAAAATTAGGAAAATTTAAGGACAGTTCAACAATTTATAGGCTTTGTCAGCATTTAGTCAATAACACAATCCTTATGACAGACTAAAAAAAATCATTACTAGTACATTTTATTTTTCTATCTACACATTTTTTACTTTACTCATATTCGGGACTGAAAGGTCGGCTATCGTTAATAAAAGATCTTTGTAATATTTTATCAAACTCTCTGAGTTGCGGATCTTTTTTGTGGCAGTTCAAGCTGCCTTACTTTACACCATCTGTCTACATCATATAAGCATGTGTTTATATAGATATTGAGATCACTTGATGAAGTCTCCAGTGCTCGGACGAAACGCTTTGAGGATGACATGTGGTTATATGCTTTTAACAGTGTGATGTAGTGTGTTTTTAACGGTGCTGGGAGTTAGACTGTTTCTATTTCCCATTGAATGGGGGTTGCTAGCTATATTCGGATTGATATTATCAGGGTTATTCAAAAAGATCTGAATTGTGGCCGAAAGGTAACCGAACAGTGAAATTCAGCGTACGATTACCTTTCCTGGCCATTCGGCTATTCAGAGAGCAGGCAATTCGCCAAATGTTGGCGAATTGCCTGCACATACAGTGCCTGGTCGGTGCCTGTTCGAGGGCAGTGAAATCCCCATAGAGAAGCAATGCTTTGTCTATTCAGAGAACACAAACCAGCAGTGAAAAGTTGCCGAATTGCCCTACTGTTTGGTGGTTTCATTCGACAGGTTTATTCAGGCGAATCCCATAGACTTCAATGTTAAAAATATTCCCATTTTAATTCAATATCTAATAAAACGTTGATTATAATATTTTGCAGTAAAAAGTCTCTTTATGTAAAGATATTTTATGATCTTTTAGGCATTTTTTTGCAAAAAATGTTTCTCGTTTGTTTTTTTAAATCGTTTTTTCTTTTTTCTGTAACAGCCCTTTTTGTTATCATTCATTGGATGTTATATGTAAATTTCAGACATTTTCGTTCTGTAGTTTCTTTGCAAACAGTGTTTCACTTTTCAAACATTAAAGTGTACTGTTTTTTTTTTCACTCCATTCGCCTGCGGTGTCGGCTGCTCTGCTCTGTGATTGGCGGCTGCTCGGCTTTCTCCGGCGTGTTCGGCGGGGTTAATTCAGATGTTTTTGTGGTTTCGGTGTGCATTTGCCAGGTTTTGTGGTGAGTGTTCGTCGGGTTTGCGGCAGCTTTTCCCTGTACTATGACGGCCCTGTGGTACTTGCTGAATACACCGCAGGGTCGCCAAAGTGGGATCGCCTAATTGAAGAGAACGAAAAGTCACCGAACGTACTGTGACTTTTCGATTCGCTTTGAATAACCCTGTATGGTTCACGTAGGGTACTGTTTTGTGCTTTGAGCATATATACAGCAGCATTTAGATGTAGTATCATTCGTCTATACAATTAGGTGTTTAGCTAGATCAGTATGTATAAAACCTATGCTCATATGGTGTCAAATAGGCAACTTGAACTGCCGAGGTAACAGCACTAGATGCAGGGTTAATTGATTTTCTTCTATCTGGTATCATATACTTATATAACTTCTAGCAATGTTATCTATATAATCCCCTTGAGTGTCCCTGCTTTTGATTGATCCTTTGAATTAGGAGGGCTTGTCTGGACTGATGTTTTTATCTCTACTTACCTGACCATCTATGTGTCTACTCTGTTGTATTGTCTATATTGTGGTTACCTTTCAGCTCTATATCTAATAAAACATTGTGAGCTCTATTACAGTACATTCTACGTGCAAATTCGTACGTGCAGCGCAATTTTTCTTTGCGCAGTGTTAAATGTCAACGCGCGCAAATTAACGCAGGTATTACGATCCGAGCGCATTTTTTCATCCGTCCGAAAATATCGCGCGTAAAAAAGACGCGCAAATTAACGCTGTGTGCAGAAATCGGTGGGCAGACTGTTTTTTCACGCGATCCAGCCAATCAGAATTAAGAACCACAATTGTCTCCCGTTCAGTTTTTGCGCCTGCCAAAGTCAGAGTATATATGCTGCAGCAATAAAAAAAACATGCACAACCTCTCAATTTTATTGTTTCGGTATGTGTAGAATGTGTAACTTTACTGTGCTGTATTTTTTTTCATGCTGGTGTATTTCGTTTTGGCCAGAACGTTCAGATTTGCAGTTACCACCAGCTTTTCAAAGACGTTAAAATTATGCGCGCAAACGTCGTTCGTAAAATGTTGCGCATCGATTTAATACCATCCGCATACCAGCGCATAAACTCATTTGCGCTCACAATGTTAAGTATGGGATGTGCGCACAAACTTTCGCTTGTGCAGGGTAACTCGCGTTAGACGTTAACGCGCATTGTATTCGCGAACGTCGTAATACGACGTTTAGCGCAAAGGGTTTTGCCCCTCGCGTTAATGCGCTTTTGTAATAGAGCCCTGTATTTTTAGAGTTTTCTGGATGTAATTATCTGGATACATTTATTATTTTTTCCTTCTTTTTTTTCGTGGTATCAGCTTTGGAATACCTATACCATGATTATCATGTACCATTTATGACCACTCTCTGTACCCTATCTTTTAGCCAGTTTTCTATCCAAGAACAAGTATTTTCATCTAGACCAATATTTCTTAATTTAAATAGTAACCTTTTGTGTGGAACTGTGTCGCAAGCTTTGGCAAAATCCATGTAAATCACATCCACTGCGACCCCCTGATCTATACTTCTACTTACGTCGCTTCCCCACCCATCAGACCCAGGCAGCAACTCACTCTGGTTTCTCCTGGACTTGAAGAACACAGGCCTCCATCGTTCCACTAAGTCATTTTTCCCAGCAAGAAAGCATTCTTACGTCGCTTCCCCACCCATCAGACCCAGGCAGCAACTCACTCTGGTTTCTCCTGGACTTGAAGAACACAGGCCTCCATCGTTCCACTAAGTCATTTTTCCCAGCAAGAAAGCATTCTTACGTCGCTTCCCCACCCATCAGACCCAGGCAGCAACTCACTCTGGTTTCTCCTGGACTTGAAGAACACAGGCCTCCATCGTTCCACTAAGTCATTTTTCCCAGCAAGGTGATTTCTCAGACTAATTTCTATCACCCATACTTAGCCTCCTATGCTTAATATGACTGCACTGTAACTTGTCAGCGTGTGTGTGTGTTATATATATATATATATAAATTTTTTCGTATATATTTATAGGATATATGTATTAAGTGTGTGTGTGTGTAATATATTATAGTTTTGTATATACTTATAGGATACATGTATTAAGTGTGTGTTTCTCCATATGTATTCAGTCCTGTGCTGGTAGACCTAATTGCTACTCTGAGAAAAATATGCATACATATATACAATGTATTCAGTATGTGTAGCTAGGCACATTTGACACTGCTCAATTAACCTTAGAACCATTTGCTCTTATCTATTCCCCCCCCCCGTTCTGAACCACTGAGTTTACGAATTTTATTGCACCCCAAACCCCTTCTGATCTTATGTGTCTTTTTTTTTTTTTTTTATTTATTTCTCTCTCAGAAAGCATTCTTACGTCGCTTCCCCACCCATCAGACCCAGGCAGCAACTCACTCTGGTTTCTCCTGGACTTGAAGAACACAGGCCTCCATCGTTCCACTAAGTCATTTTTCCCAGCAAGAAAGCATTCTTACGTCGCTTCCCCACCCATCAGACCCAGGCAGCAACTCACTCTGGTTTCTCCTGGACTTGAAGAACACAGGCCTCCATCGTTCCACTAAGTCATTTTTCCCAGCAAGGTGATTTCTCAGACTAATTTCTATCACCCATACTTAGCCTCCT
>RXON01004967.1:0-75498 GCA_009667805.1 Leptobrachium leishanense
ATTACAGAGATCTACTATAACCAGACAAAAATAAAAAAATGAGATTAATAGTTTTTATGTAAGTTTTATTCAAGTGGATTTGCAACAAAGGTTATTAAGTGACATTAAGTGTCAAAGCAGTGCAGTGCCGCTGCTACGGCGAATTTTGGAAGGTTTAATCAGACGTTTTTAAGAAGAAGCATTCAGCAGGGATTTAAATGGCATGTGGTTTAATCAAGATGGTAGGATAAACCTGGGGAGCGTTTCAATGTTTAAATGTCTTCAGTCTCCAGCTTTTGCAAGTAAAACACACATGGGGATTATTCACTAAACTGGGATCGCACATAAAAGACTACAGGGGTTATACGGAAAGCACCGAAATTTCAGTGCACTTCGACGATTCCAGTTCTCTGTTCACCACAGGGTCCCCGAAGTGCATCAAACGTGGAGCTGCCAAAGACGGCTGCCGACCAGTCCACTGAACGCAGCTGGAGAGCGACGATTGACCGCCGAATGGCAGTAAAAAGAGAACTCTGCTTTTCTTTAAAAAGGTGTTTAAAACAATATAAATGCATGAAAATGTGTGAAAATAATAAAAAAAGGACCTATAAAAAAATAATAAAACGGTCTGTTACAGAAAAAGAAAACATTTACAAAGAATTGGGAATCAAAAATTTTGCTCTTAGAAATCCAAAAAATACATAAAAAGATGTTTTGTTGAAAAGGAAAAGAATAAACGCTTAAATATATAAAAAGATAATAGAAACAATACTATTTTTTACATTGAAACCTATGGGAGTCACTTGTTTAAACCTGTCGAACAGAATCACTGAAAATCAGGGCATTGTTTGGTGCAGTCCGACGTTCTCTGAATAGATTATCCATTACTTCTCTATGGGACAATTTCACTGCCGCCGAAGATAGCCAACCTGCGACTACCTGCCGCAAACCTCACCGTGTTTTCCCTGTCAATTCACCAGTATCTGGCCAAATGACAGCTTTCTGAGTAGACGAACGGCCACGAAATTGCACCATATGGAGAAATTCACTGTTTGGTGCAATTCGTGGCAAGTTCGGCGCACTTTGAATAGCCCTTTAAGATAGACTGTTCTGACCATCAGATTTTCTATTCTCTGGTTAATTCTTTACCGTCTGTGCAGGTCTGTAAAAAACGTTCTGTGTGATTTTCTATTGGCCATGGATAAAGAATCAGAAAATAAAATGACTGCGTTATTGGTGGATGATGCTGCAATATGGTCCATGGAGACCCTAGACCAGCCGTAAGAAATGCTGTCTGTTACAGACTCACATCTCCTGATTATTTGGCCTCACTATGTCCCTGCACAGCACACACACACTCTCTGAATATTTAGTGCAGGGACCGATTGACACTAACAGGGATATTCAGAGAGTACTGAAATTTCACCGACATTTCAGTGCTCTCCCGTTCGTCGCACTTCAGCGAGTTCAATTTGCCAACCCTGCAGTGAATTCAGCATTCACCGCAATGTCCCCGAAGTGCGGCGAATCGGCCCGCCAAACTAATCGAAAAACCACCGAATTGATCCGAAAAACTGCCGAACAGACCGCCGAATGCAACCAAAGATCCGATGAACATACCACCAAATTAATCTGAAAAAAAACGACACCCGCCGAACAGACCGCTGACCAGCTGCCTTGCCCAGCTGCCGAACAGGGGTAAAAAAAAAAACTAATGCAATACTGCCCAAAAATGCAGAAACTGACCCCATAAAAATAAAATTAATGAAGGCTGAGACTTGAAAAACAGTGCACGTAGATGTAATAATGTATTTATGTGAAATATCAGCTGTCACATGACCACGTGCATGCTTAAATTCTATGCAGAAAAATATCAGGCCCCGCTTGAGTGTTACACGACTGCCTATTTTACCTAATTATAGAGCTGCCTCTGCTGAGCATCATGGGAGATGTACTACCAAACCATGGGGGGGGGGAGGCGGAGGTTGCTGACCCCTGACCTAAATAATGAAACCTGGCTGTCATCTTACATAATACATTTCCAGTGTGTATGCTGGTATGTTTGTGTAAGTCTGTCCGGTGTGCGGCGTATACTAATATATTCTTTATTTATGCAGGAGACCAAATCTATTTTTCCTTATGTTTAGTTTATGTTTTTATATTATTCTATTATAGAATATTCATGCAGATATCTTGCTTTTTGTCAGTTTTTATTTCTGTTCATTAAAGCAGAGGCTTAAGGGACTCTTTATGGCTGATAACCCTACGGGCTCCTCCGTGACAGGGCTATCAATCAAATTTAAATCTAAAATCAGATCTAGACCCATCATTTATTCCCAGACGCATACCAGTTATCCATTTGCTGGGTAATACGTGAAAAGCACTGCCATGAGATATATACACTTTGTTCGCAGCAGATGGAAAATCAATTGTAGGAATTCCTTTGGGATTATAGCTTTAATAAATCGGTTTATTCCCTGTAACAGATGAGTTATGCAAACTGTGCTGTTCAGATAGTGTTATATTCCAGATATCACACCAAAAAACTAGACCATGACAGCTTATTCATATTGCCATGATAGGGGTGCACAATGAGGGATGATTTGGGCTTGCTTGTGCCCAATTTAAGTCCTCAACAAGTCTCCATCCCAAACTAGGGCTCAATTTAGCTCTATTGGCTGTGTTTAACCCTTTCACTGCCGAGGCATTTCACCGCTGTGTGCTGAGCTCATTTTTACCGCTTTCGCTCATCACATTTAAACGCGATTTGAAGCCACATTTTATTTATTATATTATATATTTATTATTATCACATTAAATATCGTTCTTTCCGGCAGACTCGGCAGATTCATAATATATCATTTTTATATGTATACGTCATGTCCTGCCTGTAGATTATAACAAAAAATGCAATAAAATTTGAATTTTTAATCATCTGCTGCGTGTAAAGTGTTTTATTTTCACCTTTTATCACATGAACATTTGCAGTTATGTTTTCTATGGGGTGCGCTTGTACAAAAATTAGAAATGGGGATTCTTTACATTTTTTGGGGGGAATTACGTGATTTTTAGCAAACGCACCCCATAGTAAAAAATCATTAGTGCAGCATCATTGTTCACATTATAATTGAAATGTGAACAATATTGCTGCATTAATAAAAACAACACACAAAAAAATACATGTTTTTTTTTCATTATTACTATATATTTTTTTACTTTATACCTGGTCATGTTGGGTATCATTCGAAAGGCCATGCTCAGGCCTTTCGAATGACACCCTCCATGACCCCCGTTCAAACAAACCCCCTATCTCCACCAGGGGATTTCCTTGGGAAATCCCCGGGCAGCTAGGGGTTCCCCGGCTATCTGACGTCCTCACGCTATGCATGAGGACGTCAGGCAGCGAGGGGGGCACCCGGGGGTGGTGACGCCATCCAAGATGGCAGCCCCCACCGGAGCTAGGCCGCACTTCGGCGCTGCAAGGCGCCGATGTGCAACCCGGTGCCTAAGGGGTTAAAGCCAGGCACCGCTTAAAAGGGGAGACTCCCCTTTTAAGCGGTGCCTGGCTTTTCTTTTGGGACCTCCCAATCGGGAGGAAGAGGGATCCGAACGATTCCCCCCTCCCTTCCAGGCGCCTGGAAATGGCGTCATCGCACATGGCGCGATAACTTCAGCGTCTGAAGACGCTGAAGTCAGACCGCCGCGGGACCCTGGACAGAAAGGTGAGTATCTCTGCCGGGGGTCCCGCAAAGCTGATGATGTGTGGGACCCGTCCTCAGCATACAGCAGGAGTAACTGAGGACGTGTCCCACACGTCGTCAGCAGTGAAGGGGTTAACCCCTTAGTGACCTGACTGTTTTACCATTGTCTGTCTGAAAGTGCACACTGCTGTTTTTACGTTTCTGCGCTGTTTGTTTTTAGCTCTAATGTTACACACATATTATATACTGTTTTTCTCGCCATTAAATGTATTTTCTAAAGATACCATTATTTTCTTTATATCCTAGAATTTACTATAAAAAAATTATGAAATATGTGAAAAAAAACACCCAAAATCTCTTACGCATCAAAAAAAGACCCTCCCTCTCACTAGTTTCTAAATTTTGTCTTGAGTTTAGATATTCCAAATGTATGCATGTTTTTTGCTTTGCTTTTTCAACTTCTATGACAATAAGTGCAATTAGCACTTTGCTATTTCCAAAGCAATTTTTTTCAAAATATATTGGAGAATAGGGGGGCTTTTTTATTTTATTTTTATATTTTTTTTCATCATTATTTGGATGACTGCCTCGACCCCTCTTTTCGCCTGCCAGCCACTTCACTGGGTATACCGGCAGTGATCGCTTCCACAGAGGCATCCCTGCAATAGCAATAGAGCGACTGGAAATGATACTGATCGCTTCCAACGTTCTGTTTACTAAAGGACGTCCCAGGTACGTCCTCGGTCATTAAACCGAACAGCAACCTTTTTTATTGGACGTACCTGGTACGTCCACAGGCATTAAGAGGCTAAAAAAAATTATTGGTGCATTTCAATCAATATTTGTTTTGTCATTTTGGGTGATTCCCTTGAATGGATTCAGTCAAAGCAGAAAAATTTACCTGTTTCGAAAAAAGCAAGCCGTTAAAAATCCCTGAAAAAAATATTTTTATGGTCATCATCATCTCCACTACTGAGCATGCCTATTCGAAAATCCAATGCTTAAAAGGAAGGTTTCAGTGGGGTTCAACCCATTTCCTGCCAGAAAAGTCATTGATCAACCCCTTTCAGCACTTGATACAGTTGCAAGAAAAAGTATGTGAACTCTTTGGGATTACGTGGAGTTTTGCATGAATTAGTCATAAATGTGCTCTGATCTTCATCTAAGTCACAACAATTTGAAAAACACAGTCTGCTTAAAATAATACAACACAAACATTATATGTTTTCATGTGTCTATTGAACATAACATGTAAACATTCACAGTGCAGGGTGGAAAAAGTATGTGAACCCCTACCCTAATGACTTCTCCAAGAGCTAATTGGAGCCAGGAGTGAGCCAGCCTTGAGTCCAATCAGTGTGATATTATTGGATGTGTTGCTGAAAGCTGTCTTGCCCTTTAAAAACACACAACAGTTTTGGGTTTACTGGTTTCAAGAAGCACTGCCTGATGGGAACCATGCCTCGCAGAAAAGAGCTCTCAGAAGACCTACGATCAAGAATTATTGACTTGCATGAAGCTGGAAAGGGTTACAAAAGTATCTCCAAAAGCCTTGATGTTCATGTGTCCACGGTAAGACAGACGGTCTACAAATGGAGAAAGTTCAGCACTGTTGCTACTCTCCCTAGGCGTGGTCGTCCTGTAAAGATGACTGCAAGAGCACAGCGCAGAATGCTTAATGAGGTAAAGAAGAATCCTAGAGTGTCAGCTAAAGACTTACAGAAATCTCTGGCACATGCTAACATTTTTGTTGACACATCTACAATAAGGAAAACATTAAAACAAGAATGGAGTACATGGGAGGACACCACGGAGGAAGCCATTGCTGTCCAAAAAGAATATTGCAGCACGTTTGAAGTTTGCAAAAGAGCACCTGGATGTTCCACAGCACTACTGGCAAAATATTCTGTGGACAGATGAAACCAAAATTGAGTTGTTTGGAAAAAACACAGAACACTATCAGGGTTATTCAAAGAGATCCGAATGGCTGGAGAAAGGTCACCTTTCTTGGCCATTCGGCTATCCAGAGAGCACAGGCAATTCGCCAAATCCTGGCGAATTGCCTGCACATACGGTGCCTGTTCGGTGCCTGTTCGAGGGCAGTGAAATCCCCATAAAAAAGCACTGCTTCGGCTATTCAGAGAGCAGAAACCAGCAGTGAAAGGTTCCCGAAATTCCCTGCCATTCGGTGGTTTAATTCGACAGGTTTATTCAGGAGAATCCCATAGGCTTCAATGTTAAAAATATTCCCGTTTTAATTCAATAGCTAATAAACTGTTCATTATAAAATTCTGAAGTAAAGAGTCTCTTTATTTATAGATTTTTTAGGATATTTTAAGCATTTTTCTGTCGTTTTCTTTCTTTTAAAAAAGTCCGATTTCTTTACAAAAATTTTTAACTTTACTTATTTTTTCTGTAACAGCCCTTTTTATTATCATTCCCTGGACCTCATATGCAAATTTCAGACATTTTCTCTCAGTAGTTTCTTTGCAAACAGCGTTTCAATCATTCAAGCAAACTGTTTTCCTAATTTATTCACTGTCTTCTTCTGCGGTGTCGGCTTTTTCCGGAGCCTGCGCTGCGTGTGATCGGCTCCTGCTCGGGTTTTTTGATGGGTTAATCCAGATGTCTTTGCTGGTTTTCGGCGTGCATTCGCCGGGTTTTCGCCAGGTTTTCACTGGGTTTTCGGCAGGTTTTCGGCAGCTTTTCCCTGCACTTCGACAGCCCTGTGGTGCTTGCTGAATACACCGCAGGGTTGCCGAAATGGGAAAGCCGATTTGCACCGAATTGAAGAGAACGAAAAGTCACCGCACGTTTTCGAATCTCTTTGAATAACCCTGTATGTGTGGAGAAAAAAAGGCACAGCACACCAACATCAAAACCTCATCCCCACTGTAAAACATGGCGGAGGGAGCTTCATGGTTTGGGGCTGCTTTGCTGCCTCAGGGCCTGGACGGATTGTTGTCATTGATGGAAAAATGAATTCCAGAGTTTATCAAGAGATTTTGCAGGAAAACGTGAGACCATCTGTCCGCCAACTGAAGCTCCGCAGAGGATGGGTGATGCAACAGGACAATGACCCAAAGTATACAAGTAATTCAACAAAAGAATTATTTCTTTATTTATTTATTTATTTATAAAGGATTTTACCAGGAAGGATACATTGAGATTTCTCTCGTTTTCAAGTATGTCCTGGGTTCAAGTACATTGAAGTGTTACATTTACAGAAATACAAGTAATACAATGTAAGATATTAACAACACAAATATACAGATTAACAGAAGATAAATATGTAGGAAATATAGTTACTAGGTTACATGTTTACAGGTGCATTTTGTATTGAGGTATGTTAATAGGGAAATTTTGAGTGACTTAAGACTGGTGGAAGATTTGATGGTGTCTGGGAGGTTATTCCATAATTGTGGTGCTCTGTAGGAAAATGAGGACCGAGCCACTGTCTTTTTGTATTGTGGTATTGCAAATAAGGCTTCAACAAAACAAAATACGCCTTCTGGAGTGGCCCAGTCAGAGTCCTGACCTCAACCCAATTGAAATGCTGTGGCATGACCTTAAGAGAGCGATTCACACCAGACATCCCAAGAATATTGCTACAATGAAACAGTTTTGTGAAGAGGAGTGGTCCAAAATTACTCCAGATCGTTGTGCAGGTCTGATCTGCAACTACAGGAAACGTTTGGTTGAGGTTATTGCTGCCAAAGGAGGGTCAACCAGTTATTAAGTCCAAAGGTTCACATACTTTTTCCACCCTGCACTGTGAATGTTTACATGTTCTGTTCAATAAAAACATGAAAACATATAATGTTTGTGTTGTATTATTTTAAGCAGACTGTGTTTTTCAAATTGTTGTAACTTAGATGAAGATCAGAGCACATTTTATGACCAATTCATGCAAAACTCCATGTAATCCCAAAGGGTTCACATACTTTGTCTTGCAACTGTATATCTTCTGCCATCAGGATACCAATGAAACAGTACTGAATCACTAAAGCCAAATCGTCTCTTAGTGAATATAGTCGTGAGTACCGATAATAGAGCTGAAATTTTGAGGGCAATCGAAGTCAATGCACAGTTAAGTAGATTCGCTGAAATGAAAAATGGGGGTGAATTGCGGTCGGGAAAACTGTGCACTTCATGGACCAAGCAGAACTAAATCAAGCCACCAGGTGGCAACAGGGAGCATTAAATGACAATTAGGGGTTCCACGTTACCAAACGTATCAGGACTGAGAAGCTGTATCAGTAGCTCTAGTTGTAAAATATAGAGAGCCGCTGCATTTGCAGTAACTTCGATGCTGCTATCAGCTTCTGGAGTGAACGGGACTCCATGGAGAAAAGTCAGTCCTGCACGAACTCATGTAAGTGTGACCTTTCAGGGCTGCGGAAAGACACTGCATTGGCATATCCAGAGAGGGGTCACAGGGTTTGAACCCATCTATCTATGGTTGCATACACCATATATGCTCTATTGAGGTGTCATTGGAAAGGGTGGAGTCTGGTCTTTCCATTGATACCAAACATGACTATGTACAATTAATAAAGAAAATAAAAGAGAAAAACCTCTTAGCTTTTGCTTATTTTATTCAGCTTAAAATTGCATATTTCTTTAGAGAAATGCATTAACAGTTTCCCCATTTCTGAGTTTTTTGTTGGTTCTTTTTTTTAAAAAAAGTCAAATAAATAACCACAACGATTTGGATGATCAATGTGGAAAAATAAATTTACATTGTGAAAATGATTGAAATCTGGATTCTGATTTTCACATTTTTGACACATTTGACATGGCATTCTGATGTGACGTGACATACACACATTGTAATGATATATTTTGGATCTGCTGAGTCCACTGAAAAAATCAATATACAGTTTGTCTGGGTCCTACAATAAAGCGTGACTTCAAATATGGTTTAAATGTCATGAGCAAAAATAGCCAAAATTAGCTCAGCACATGGGAAGTGAAATGGCTCAGCAGTCAAGTGGTTAACGTCTATGTATCTAAACGCTGGAGTTGACTTGAGAATGCTCTTCCCTGGATACACTCAAAATCTATAAGCCTCTATAGTGTGTATACTTATGTACAAGAGAGAGAAATAGTGTATGCGGCGCCGTCTAGGGGTCCCTTGATTAGTGATATTTATTTTATACCAAGTTATTTTAACTTTACCAATTTTATTCAATAAATTATTTTAATTTTACCACTGTCTGCTGTGGAAATTTTTGATCCAAACGGGAGAACAAGGTAGATCCAGTGCTCCCTTATATCACTGGCTGCTTACACCTCCTAGTGTCTGGCTCAAGACACCCCAGAATGTGAGTACCTCTTTGGTTTTTACTTTAGAGATATTGGTATATACATGTTCCGTACATGTTCCCTGTATTTTCTTTGGAGGGACGTATGGACGCATAGAAACATCTTTCTGAGAAACACAAGAAGGGAAGGCCGCCTCTACGAGCCCACACGGGCAATACCTCGAGCCGACTAATAAGGGGCTCCCTACCATGTGAGTGGTATTCTATATACATGTTCACCCCACACAATTCTATCCAGATTGTCCACACTAAGAATTTTATTTCTTTTTTTTTTTTGAGGGAATTGAAAGGAAGCGCTGACCCACACATTTTCTTCATACTTATACACACACCCAGGCTTGTACATATGTGTGGGGTCTGTCAGGTGTCAACTGAGTAGGAAGAGGACAGACCATGTGCGGCAATGTTCTGGAGAGAGTGAGTGTGATGAGTGCAGCCTGCGATTTGGCGCTCGCTCTGCCGTCCCTGTTACTGTGAACCAAACATTTTAGTGCCCCTTCTGACGCTTGTGTCTGGATCCATCCCTGGTGGGACACTGCGAGGCGCCTTCTGCATCGTGGGACTGGAAGTAAGGAAGCAATTTTTTTAAGGTACTAATTTTAAATGTTGAATGAATTTGCATAGAACCACTTATCACAAAGGCATACATCGTGAATACCGGAACAAGCTGAGAATAATGAGCTACCAGGGAACATTATTCTCTGCCTGACCAATAGTTACTGGTTCCCATACAAAGTGTAGGAAACATTAACTGACAGTAAGCAGCCAATGGCTCTAGCTGATAACGTGTGGAGCCATTAAGTATAACGGCCCCATTCATTCGCTCGCCAGCTCGGGTGGAATAGAGCCAACACACTTTTAACAAGATCCTTAATCAGTTTTAGGATAAAGAGTACATATAGTTACCGTGTGTATTTTTCACAGATTGTGAGTAATAAGTGTTCAATCTGTACAAGCCTGAAAAACATGGGCTGCGCACGCCTGTGATTGCCACCCTACCTTCAGAACAAATCCACCACTGTGTCACAACTATAAGATTCAAGGAGAATAGGCAGAAGGAAGTATCTTCATTTATACAGCTATAAAAAGACACACATAACCCTATGCACAGTAACACCTGCTGGAGGGTTTAAATCCAAAGCTATACTGTCTGTATGTGACACGTATAAAAAGAAATGTTTGTTTTATTGAATATCCACACCCAAGCGAGTACTCCCAGTGATGCATATACCTGGCATCCGGGCGCACACAAACGGAAAACCAAAAGAGTTACTCACTGACAGGGGAGCAAAGCTGAAATCATAGTGGATTTGGATATTGTCAAAGTCAGATATTTCAACTAAACGAGCTGCTTAGTAGATAATCCATTATGTCTTGGCAGCAGGTGCTGTGTGAGGCACATTTCATTCATTCTCATATCTGAATGTGTCAACTCTTTCTGCCAGGTGACTTAATGGATGCAAAAACATAACAGTGAGTGGCATGGCTCTTTAATTCATCATCTCACAGCTGGCCTGGTGTGGCTCTCTAATTCATTTCATAGCTAGCATGCCAAGGCTCTCCGAGTCAATATCCTACAGCTCTCAAGCTATTCCCATAATTCAGCATCCTATAGCCTAGCCTGGCATAACTCACTAATTCAGTATCATATAGCTAGGCTGGCATAACTCACTAATTCAGCATCATATAGCTAGGCTGGCATAACTCACTAATTCAGTATCATATAGCTAGCCTGGCATAACTCACTAATTCAGTATCCTATAGCTAGCCTGGCATAACTCACTAATTCAGTATCATATAGCTAGGCTGGCATAACTCACTAATTCAGTATCCTATAGCTAGCCTGGCATAACTCACTAATTCAGTATCATATAGCTAGGCTGGCATAACTCACTAATTCAGTATCATATAGCTAACCTGGCATAACTCACTAATTCAGTATCATATAGCTAGGCTGGCATAACTCACTAATTCAGTATCATATAGCTAGCCTGGCATAACTCACTAATTCAGTATCATATAGCTAGCCTGGCATAACTCACTAATTCAGTATCATATAGCTAGCCTGGCATAACTCACTAATTCAGTATCCTATAGCTAGCCTGGCATAACTCACTAATTCAGTATCATATAGCTAGGCTGGCATAACTCACTAATTCAGTATCCTATAGCTAGCCTGGCATAACTCACTAATTCAGTATCATATAGCTAGGCTGGAATAACTCACTAATTCAGTATCATATAGCTAACCTGGCATAACTCACTAATTCAGTATCATATAGCTAGCCTGGCATAACTCACTAATTCAGTATCATATAGCTAGCCTGGCATAACTCACTAATTCAGTATCATATAGCTAGCCTGGCATAACTCACTAATTCAGTATCCTATAGCTAGCCTGGCATAACTCACTAATTCAGTATCATATAGCTAGGCTGGCATAACTCACTAATTCAGTATCATATAGCTAACCTGGCATAACTCACTAATTCAGTATCCTATAGCTAGCCTGGCATAACTCACTAATTCAGTATCCTATAGCTAGCCTGGCATAACTCACTAATTCAGTATCATATAGCTAGGCTGGCATAACTCACTAATTCAGTATCATATAGCTAGGCTGGCATAACTCACTAATTCAGTATCCTATAGCTAGCCTGGCATAAATCACTAATTCAGTATCCTATAGCTAGCCTGTCATAACTCACTAATTCAGTATCATATAGCTAGGCTGACATAACTCACTAATTCAGCATCCTATAGCTAGGCTGACATAACTCACTAATTCAGTATCATATAGCTAGGCTGACATAACTCACTAATTCAGTATCATATAGCTAGGCTGACATAACTCACTAATTCAGTATCATATAGCTAGGCTGACATAACTCACTAATTCAGTATCCTATAGCTAGGCTGACATAACTCATTAATTCAGTATCATATAGCTAGGCTGGCGTAACTCACTAATTCAGTATCATATAGCTAGGCTGGCGTAACTCACTAATTCAGTATCATATAGCTAGGCTGGCATAACTCACTAATTCAGTATCATATAGCTAGGCTGGCATAACTCACTAATTCAGTATCCTATAGCTAGCCTGGCATAACTCACTAATTCAGTATCCTATAGCTAGGCTGACATAACTCACTAATTCAGCATCCTATAGCTAGGCTGACATAACTCACTAATTCAGTATCATATAGCTAGGCTGACATAACTCACTAATTCAGTATCATATAGCTAGGCTGACATAACTCACTAATTGAGTATCATATAGCTAAGCTGACATAACTCACTAATTCAGTATCATATAGCTAGGCTGACATAACTCACTAATTGAGTATCATATAGCTAAGCTGACATAACTCACTAATTCAGTATCATATAGCTAGGCTGGCGTAACTCAATAATTCAGTATCATATAGCTAGGCTGGCGTAACTCAATAATTCAGTATCATATAGCTAGCCTGGCATAACTCACTAATTCAGTATCATATAGCTAGGCTGGCATAACTCACTTATTCAGTATCATATAGCTAGGCTGGCATGGCACTCTCAATTTGCATCCTTAGCCAGCCAATGGAGAGCTCACTAATTTAGCATCCTATAGCTAGCCTGGCATTGGTCACTAATACAGAATCCTATAGCAAGTCTGGCATGGGTCACCAATACAGCATCATATAGCTAGACTGGCATGGCTCACTAACTCAGCATTTTATAGCTAGCATGGCATGGCTCTCTAATTTAGCATCCAATAATTACCCTGGCATGGCTCTCTAATCCAGCAGCATATAGCCTAGCCTGGCATGGGTCATTAATACAGAATCCTATAGCTAGGCTGGCATGGCTCTCTAATTCAGCATCCTATAGCTAGCCTGGCATGGCTCTCTAATTCAGCATCCTATAGCTAGCCTGGCATTGGTCACTAATTCAGTATCATATAGCTAGCCTGGCATGGCTCTCTAATTCAGCATTGTATCTAGCATGGCATACATGGATCATTACTTTAGAATCATATAGCAAGCTCTATATATCAATTTGTCTATTTCCATGTTTCTCTAGGTCAGTTTCTCAATATTATTCTGCATCCCACAGCTCTAATGCAGCATTATGGGATCAGCATGGTGTGGTCATCAAACTCAGCATCCTATTGTTTCCTGTCAAGGCTCTAATTTCACTTCCCAGACTTTGCATTGCAGGGCTCTGAGATTCATAACTCCAGTGTCAGCAAACCATGTCTCTCACCATTCACCATGACTTAGTCTGCCATGCTTACCAATGCTAGGGTTTATTATTATTATTATTATTACTAGCTGGCATGGATTATATCTCTGTATTATCACCAGGGGTTAGAATGACAGGTCCATGGTGTGACTCTTCAATTCAGCATCATAGCACACAATACCAGTGATAACTTCTTATCTGAGCATCTCTAAGTTTTCTCTTTGTAACAAGCCTGCCTGGCATAACTCTAATTAACCACATCATATCATATCATATCATATCATGCATCTCTGAAAAAAAAAAAACTAGATGTGTTACAATACCATTGCAAAGGTGACATATGACTCTGTAACTCAGTGTCTTCTAGCTAACATGAAGCCATGCCTGTGTGATCCAGCATTCTATAGGTAACACAGCATGTATACTTAATTCAGCATCCTATAACAAGGCTGGTAGCTGTGTAATGTAGACCCCATCCAGGTACAGGGTATGCAATTTATGTAGCCTAAGGAGGGAAAAGCTGACCCCTGGATCAGGTCAAAGTGCTTTCCTGAACCTGACAGTTATACTGGCTGGACACATATCTGATTCTGGACCTGCACATCAAGCAAGATCACCTATAGCTGCAATGCCAGGGAAATCCCATATAGACAGGACAGTGAGAGCAAGAAAACTGAAGACAAGACAAAGTTCGTTCACAAAACTGGAGAAAATATAACTGTATAGTATAGTGAATTATAAATACATTGTTTAAACCATTCTGTTCATTTCTTGCAAGTTGATATTGTAGACAATAATGTACAAAATAAAAGAAACACATTTACCCATAAGACTTGTTTACAAACATCTAATCTCTGCACAATATGACCTTCTACATCTGTATAATCATAAGAGATATAATGCATTCTCCATACACTGAGCTAAATCACAGCCAAAGTAAGTCACATGAGGGAGAGATATGGGGGAAAGGGAAGAGAGGGAGAAAAGAAGAGATGAGAGAGAAGAGATGAGAGAGATGAGGACTGAGAAGAGATGAGGACCGAGAGAGAATACATGAGAACTGAGAGAATGGACAGTGAAGAGATGAGGAGAGAGACGAGATGAGGACTGAGAGAGATGAGAGAGAAGATATGAGGACTGAGAAGAGATGAGGACCGAGAGAGAATACATGAGAACTGAGAGAGGGGACAGTGAAGAGATGAGGAGAGAGACGAGATGAGGACAGAGAGATGAGGACTGAGAGAGAAGATATGAGGACTGAGAAGGGACAGTGAAGAGATGAGGAGAGAGATTAGGAAAAAAGATAGAGATAAGGAACTAGAGGCAGAAAGAAGAGACATGGAGATAGATGAGTAGAAAGAGATGAGAGAGTGAGATGAGGACAGAGGGAGAAGAGATGAGGACAGAGGGGGAAGAGATGAGGACAATGAGATTGATAGAGAGGAGGCTAGAGTGAGATAAGATCAGGAGTGGTGGCAGGAAGAGATGAGGAGAGAGAGAAACGGGGAGAGAGAAATTGGGAGAGAGATGAGAAAGATAGAAGAAATGGGTAGACAGAGAGTGATGGGGAGAAAGAAAGAAATGTGTAAAGAGATACAGGGAGAGATGAATACATAGATAAATACTGAAAGCTATAGAAAGAGAGGGATAGAAGGAGGAATGGATACATAGAGATAGAAGGAGGAATGGATACATAGAGATAGAAGGAGGAATAGAAGGAGGAATGGATACATAGAGATATAAGGAGGAAAGGATACATAGAGATAGAAGGAGGAATAGAAGGAGGAATGGATACATAGAGATAGAAGGAGGAATGGATACATAGAGAGGCAGACAGGGGTAGGTGGTAGACAGAGAGTGATGGGAGGGAGGAATGGACACACAGGATGGATAGTGACAGTCTGAGAGAGACATAACGAACTAATGAGACATGCAGAGCCTGTGCAATCCTTGATTATTTTCCAAGATGCTCAAGTTCTGTAAGAGCTTCTCAGAGCCAGCTTGAGGAGTGCTAACTCTCCCTGCCAGCCCATGCCCTCAGTGCCAGCGTCTCCAGGCAGGTGGGCAGGGAGAGGTGTGTGCCCCCTGGCTGTGTGTAAGGTAAATGAGTGGGCACTCACGCTGCTGTTCTCCCCGGTCCAGTGCACCATGGCTTGGTTGTGGGACGCGTCCCCCTTTAGCACAAACGAGGTGCTGAGCATGGAGATGGCATCTCTGGATGGAGACCTCCCGGAGCGACCTGATGGAGCATCGTAAGTATCCTTCCTGGCACTGCCATCCTCATCCAGACCAACTCTTCCTGCAGCCCCCTGCAAATCCCTCTTCACCCAGCCTGTGCTCTGCACCACCAGCACCAGGAGGGACACACTGGCAAAGCCCAAGATGCCCCTGGGAGGCTGAAGTATTGGCACTTTCAGTGCCATGATCTTCTTGTGATGTGGCTAGTGACAGGCTGGGGATGTGTGTGCAAGACAGATAGAGATACTCAGGGAGGGAGGGATTGCAAACAAAGCAAGAGGTTTAATGCACTGGATAACAGCGAGCATTCCCTGCCAGCTCTGCTCTGACCTGGTGTCATGGCGACACCTGCTGGACACATCATCCAGTGCACCTGACATGTAGTACAGTGAGGGTTCAGGATGCAGGAATGCATGAGTGTCAAGGGATGCTTGGTATACATTTTTTAAAAGGTACCTCAGTTATTTCCTCCTCCTTTTATTGTGGTGATTGGGTGCTTGGGTAGATAGTTTTAATTATTTTTTAGTTTGAGGTTGAGTGTCACTGTCTAGGTGCCAGGGGACCTTTAGCCACAGAAGGAGCAAATTTTGTGAGGTGGACATTGGCATCTCTGCCCCCAAATGCTCATGGGTCGTGGGCTAGGAAGTGGCAATAGCATGTCCCCTCCACATTTTTACAAATATCTCCCACCTTTCGTGAATTTGTTGGGGGCTGGGGATGGATATGTGTGTCCAAACCCCATTTCTATTATCCCAGATCCAAATGGTTGGAAGGGCACATTGGGATTAGGGATGAGCTGTTCGGGTTCGGACGGTTCGGAGTTCGACCCGAATTTTGGCAGTTCGAAAGTTTGCGAATTTCGAACTTTTTGGGCGTATTCGGTTCGGGTTCGAAAAAAAAAATTATGAAAAAAGTATAGAAAATGCTTAAAAAAAAATACTAAAAAATCTAGAAATAAAGAGACTCTTTACTACAGAATATTATAAGCAACGGTTTATTAGATGTTGAATTAAAAACTAATGTGTACGTGGAAAGATTATCAACTCTAAATGACCTCTGTTCACAAACGGGCATAACACCAGGTGTTTTCAGTCTGGTAATCAATTTGATACATTGTACAATATAGTGAGGGGGTGGGATGGTGTCTGCTTCTGATTGAGATTTGAGAATTAATTTCCCTCCTAAAACATCCTAATATGCTGCATTTAACCCTTTCGCTGCTGAGGCTTTTCACACCTCTGTGCTGAGGTCATTTTTACCGCTTTCGCTCATCATGTTTAACCGCGTTTTGTAGCCATATTTTGATATATGACCCAGACATATTATATATCGTTCTTTCCGGCAGACTTGGCAGATTCAGAATATGTCATTATTATATATATACATTATGTCATGTCTGTATATTATAACAAAAAATGCAATAAAATTAGAATTTTCAATAATTTATTATGTGTAAAGTGTTTTTTTTCACATTTTAACATGCAATCGTTTGCGGTTATATTTTGTATGGGGTGCGCTTCTTAAAAAAATTAGAAATGGGGTCTCGTTACATTTTTTTTTGGGGGAAAATTTCGCTTTTTCTAACAAACGCACCGCATACAAAAATCGTTAGTGCAGCATTATTGTTCACATTATAATTGAAATGGGAACAATATTGCTGCATTAACAAAAGAAAAACAAACAAAAAAACTTGTTTATTTTTTTTTAGAATTTTTTTTTTAAAAAATTTTTTTATTTTTATTTTTTATTTTTAAAAAAAAACATATTTCATGCTCATGTTTAGTATCCTTGGAAAGGCCATGCTCTGGCCGATCCAACAATATCAAACATTAACCCCTAGCTGCCACGGATCAGGAGATAGGGGGTTCATTGGAACCCCCTATCTCCACCATTGGTGGCAGCTAGGCGTTAACTCCAGGACTGGCGTCATCGTGCTATGCATGATGATGCCAGTCCTCAGGGGGAGTTCCTGGAGGCTTGGCCGACATCCAAGATGTCGGCCAGCTCCAGGAGAGGATCACGATCCGGCGCTTTTCAGCGCCGATTCGTGATCCGGCTCCCCAGGGGTTAATCACAGCCACCGTTTGGAAGGGCAGGCTGTGCCCTTCCAAACGGTGCCTGGATTAACCCTCTGCCCCCGGCGATCGGGAGGAAGAGAGGTCCGAAGGACCTCCCCCCTCCCTTTCAGGCGCTTCCTCCGCACATGTGGGGGGTGCCTGAATTAGATGTCATCGCGCCACCGCGATGACATCTAATTGCTCCGCCGGGGTCCCGGAGTGCTGGGCTGACATCCAAGATGTCAGCCCACACCGGGGGGGTGCAGCAATCCGCCGGAATCCGGCGGATTGCTGCCTCCTGTGCATGGATGTGCTCAGCCCGTCCATAGCACAGGAGAACCACTTGGCTGGACGCGCTGAGCGCGTCCATAGCAGCCAAGTGGTTAACTGGTGTTTGAAAAAAATATAAAGCAATGTTATTTTTCACCTCGGGATTAAACATTCACAGGGTTATTCAGAGAGCGGTGAAAAGCAAGAGAATAACTGGAGAAGTGAAAATTCTAGGTCAAAATAGCCAAACCAGAAAAATTCTCCCATTTAACTCACTTTCCAAATTGGCTATTTGGTCTAGATTGTTCTCTTCTCCTGCCAGTTCTCCTGGCTTTCACCTCTCTCTCAGGGTTGTTCAGAGAAAGGTGAAACCCAGGAGAATGGCAGGAAAAGAGGACAATCTGGACCAAATAGCCGATTTGGAAAGTGAGATAAGGCTAGGGTCAGACTAACGCATTTAGTCAGGAGAATTTACTCAGGAGAATGACTGGAGAATGGAAAATTCTAGGTCAAAATAGCCAAACCAGAAAAATTCTCCCATTTATCTCACTTTCCAAATCGGCTATTTGGTCTAGAATTTTCCATTCTCCAGTCATTCTCCTGCTTTTCACCGCCAAAAAATCAGTAAACTTTTTCTGCGTGTCCGAAAATGTCTCCTCTATTCATACAGACTGCCGCCCCAAGCAGTTGTTTATGGATAGATTAAAGGAAAAGCATTTACCGTCATTTGAAATGTCATTTTTTGGTTTTTACATATTTCTATACATCCTAGAAATCCGCCACTTCACGGCAGGTTATGGGGACCTCCTAGGCACGATATTTGAAGGAATTTTTCGTTTTTATTTTTAACCCTTATTCATGGAAAACTCACTGTCCCTTTAAAAACGTTTTTTTTTTTACTTTTTGTCCTTGTTTCCTGTCCCCAGGGCACTACCCGGACCCCCATACACCTTTTATGGCAAATATGTAGCATATATGCCCTCTTGAAGGGCACTCTAAAAAACCGAATTTTCAGCCCCATTGACTTGCATGGGGGTTCGGGTTCGGACCCGAACAAATGGGAAGTTCGGTTCGGGCCCGAACCGAACTCGGGGGGTGTTCGGCTCATCCCTAATTGGGATGTCCTCCTCTCTACCTTTTATTACAGCCACCACCCACCACACATGGATAAGGACTGGACAGCTGGGACTGGCATGTCAACCTCCAATGGACTGTATCCCCCACCTGATGTCCACAGATGGAGGATAGGAGATTTGATGACAAGACCCATTCATTAATTATTAGCAACAGGGCAATAGCTGTTCAGTTTGTTGAAACTAATATTTATATAAAATTGATTAGTTTATTTTTTTTGCAGAGAAAGCTGCTTCCTGTGTTGGGGAACTTTTTCTATAAAATTAAAATAAAAATGTGTTAAAATAATAGACAACTTTTTTTGGAATTGCCTAGAAAGGTGATCTTTCTTTAAACCTATGTGCTATGTCTGTTTGCATCCTATGCCTACCCACCAATTTGTCTCACTGCCTAATCATTATCTACACCTGTGCCTGCCTGTGACCTATGCCTACCATTCACTTTATCTTAATGCCTCTCCCAATACCTACCCATGTACTTCAATCTTTGCCCCCTATGCCTAGTGCCAACCCATCCCGTTGTCTTGTTTTCCTCTCCCTGTACAGTCTGGTTATTTTCTCCCAGTTTTCGCTTTTTCTGAGGTCAAAGAAAATAATCTTAAAGGGATATTCCCATTGTTTTTCAGCATTTCACATTTTAAAACAATCATTTTGGTACTTTCCATTCATCGTTTATATCCCGCATTTAGCAAGTCATTCCTATTTAAAAGAAGAGTCTGCGGGCTTTCTCCTGACCTAAACGCACGCGCTTCACTTACCACCATCCGTGTCGAGACTGGATCAGAACTCATCGCAGGGTTTTAGGTGGTAACAAGGAGAGTGAATACATATACGTAGGTCACGCGTCAGAAGTTTACGGACTCTTCTAAAGGGCTTAACTTACTAAAAGCTAGAAAATAATGGGAAATATTATCATACTAAATTGATCTGGATAAAGATCATAAACACATATACAATGCAGTATTGCTAATCAAGCCCTGATAAGGGAAGCTATCTCAGCGACTATCAATGTCTCAGAACCCAAATACTGCTCTATAAAACATTTCTCGATTGCTGAAGTTTATCATGCTTGCAACAACGGCGATTAATGGATAATCCCAAGCAGTGCTATAGGAATAAAGGTGGGGTACTCACCAATAGGGATGAGCTGTTGGTTCGGAGTTCGCATCGAACATAGCCTGTTCGCATGTTCGTGAACTACGAACATTTCAGCTTGTTCGCCGCGTGCCCACAATGCACCACAATGCACTTTTCCACTGGCCTGAAGCTTGTAATTGGCTACAGCCTTGCACCTGACCACAGATCAGGTGCAAGACAGGTTCAAGACTATGCCAATCACGGCTCAGAGTCCTGATTGGGCAAATTTTGCCCAGTCATGGGCTCACGGAGCTAAGTCCCGCAGCACACTATATAAGGTTTCACACAGCGCTTCAGCATGCATTTGAGAGGAGATTTGAGAGGAGAGTGTTGTTGTGTTAGGGTATGTTCTCACTGCCAGTGCCACCAGCTACTGGGGGGGGGGGGTCTCATTTCTACAAAATATCTGGGAATTGTTCTAATCTGTGTCTTGTCACTGTCACCCAGTATTTTGGGGGTCAGTAATTTCTACAAAATATTTGTGAATTGAGGTGATCTGTGTCTTGTCGCTGCCACCAATTATTTTGGGGGGTCAGTAATTTCTCCAAAATATCTGGGAATTGAGGTAATCTGTGTCTTGTCACTGCCACCCAGTATTTTGGGGGTAAGTAATTTCTACAAAATATTTGGGAATTGTTATAATCCGTGTGTTCTCACTGGCTGCCACCAAGTATTTTGGGGGTCAGTAATTTCTCCAAAATATCTGGGAATTGTTCTAATCTGTGTCTTGTCACTGCCACCCATCAGGGGTCTCACTGATTTATAGGAGTTTTCTGAGATTTGTAATCTGTGTCTTCTCACTGCCAGCTATCAGGGTGTCTCACTGATTTATAGGAGGTTTCTGAGACTTGTAATCTGTGTCTTCTCACTGCCAGCTATCAGGGGGTCTCACTGATTTATAGGAGGTTTCTGAGACTTGTAATCTGTGTCTTCCCACTGCCAGCTATCAGGGGGTCCCACATACTTCTAGCAGATTTCTGCGAATTGTAATATGTGTCTTGTCACTGGCTGCCAGCTATCAGGGTGTCTCACTGAGTTATACCAGAGTTCTGGAAATATTTAATCTTTATACCAGAGTTGAATCAGAGTTCTGCATATCTTTAATCTATATATCACTCACCATGTCAAAAAGACCAAAAAGGACAGGCAGACGCTCCCAGACACAGATAAGAGGGCAAACAGTCTCTGTGTCCGGAGGCTATGCCTCTGGTCGTGGTGGACGTGGTGCATCCTCTGCAGGGGCACGCTTGTCCTTTCTAACTGGTGCTGGCCATCTTAAGCAGCAGCAACATACAGAGGATTTGGTGGATTGGCTAACCAGGCCATCCTCATCCTCTAAGTCCTCTGCCAGCCAGGCTTGTAGTGCTTTACAGTCCACCTCAGCTGCCAAAGCATCTAATGCAGCCTCCATGTCCACAGCTACTCCTGCCATAGCCTCACTATCACTACTACAGAGGGGTTTCTGTATAAATGCACTTGCTGGCCTGGCACCAAAAGCACAATATCTGGGAGCACTGAGGCCTTTACCAGATTCATATCTTTTTAATATAGGACCGCATGGTCCACCCCTGCACTCTTCCACAATACCACAGAGGGGTTACTGTACAATAGCACTTGCTGGCCTGGCACCAAAAGGACAATATCTGGGTGCACTGACGTCTTTACCAGATTCATATCTTTTTAATATAGGACCGCATGGTCCACCCCTGCACTCTTCCACAATACCACAGAAGGGTTACTGTATGAATGCACTTGCTGGCCTGGCACCAAAAGCACAATATCTGGGTGCACTGAGGCCTTTACCAGATTCATATCTTTTTAATATAGGACCGCATGGTCCACCCCTGCACTCTTCCACAATACCACAGAGGGGTTACTGTGTGATGGCATCTTATTCTTATTTCTGCGCGTCCTAAAATGTCTTTTCATACAGGCTGCCGCCCCAAGCAGTTGTTTATGAATAGATTAAAGGAAAAGCATTTACAGTCATTTGAAACGTCATTTTATTGTTTGTAAATGTTTCTATACATCCTAGAAATCCGCCACTTCACGGGCAGGTTATGGGGACCTCCTAGGCACGATATTTGAAGGAAGTTTTCATATTTATTATTAACCTTTAAGTCATGGAAAAATCACTGTTCCTTTAAAAATGGAATGTTCCTTCCTTTTTTTTTTTACTTTTTGTGCTTGTTTCTTGTCCCCCAGGGCACTACCCGGACCCCCATACACCTTTTATGGCAAATATCTTGCATATATGCCCTCTTGGAGGGCACTCTTAAAATCGAACGTTCGAGTCCCATTGACTTGCAATGAGTTCGGTTCGTGTTCGCGTTCGAATTCAAACTTTTTCAAATGTTCGTGTTCGAATGCGAACTGAACACGGGGGTGTTCGGCCCATCCCTAACAGTGATATGGAAAGGGTAGTAGATACATGGAATAGCCTCCCAGTGGGAGTAGTAACAGTGATATAGAAAGGGTAGTAGATACATGGAATAGCCTCCCAGTGGGAGCAGTATCTACTACCCTTTCTATATCACTGTTACTGCTCCCACTGGGAGGCTTGTAATGATCATGGATGATTTCTGCCATAAATTATCATATTTTAATACTAACTGATTGACATACCAAAGAAGGACCACTAGGGGCAGTGTGTAGGCTGTTTGCACTGTGGGGCTAGCTGTGATATCATTAAGCCAGCCTACTTTAGAGAGGTCTTTTCCTATTGGTAGAGAGGGTTTGTCTACTGGTGACTCCCACTGGGAATAAAAGGGGGACTTCCACCAAGAGTTAAGTCTCTTTAGCTTGAGACCAGAGACTGACCACCATGTGAAGTTTTCTGCAGCCCCCAGCTTGGGGCCTAGAGTAAGCATGCTTTCATTTCATTGCTGTATTGTTTAAGTATTGTTGTTTAGTTTAATGTACTGTGCCATGAATGTGTATATGTTAGTTTTTCTGTAGTTACTGTAAAGCAAATGATATAAACTGTGAATATAGATTGCCAAGTAAATTGTCATTCATATTGCACCGGTTTCTGTGGTTTTTCTTATATATGTTCAACCATATTACCCACAAGATATAAATGTTATTGTTGCAACTTAGGGCTTTAATTATTGCATATTAATTCAATAATTAATGATGCATTTAATGCCCAAAACGAAACAGAGGCTATTCCATGTATCTACTACCCTTTCTATATCACTGTTACTGCCCCCACTGGGAGGCTATTCCATATATCTACTACCCTTTCTATATCACTGTTACATAGAATATCCTCCCAGTTGGGGCAGTAACAGTGATCTAGAAAGGGTAGTAGATACTGCTCCCACTGGGAGGCTAGTCCATGTATCTACTACCCTTTCTATATCACTGTTTCTGCCCCCACTGGGAGGATATTCTAACAGTGATATAGAAAAGGTAGTAGATACATGGATATACTGCCCCAGCAGCTCATGGATATACTGCCCCAGCAGCTCATGGATATACTGCCCCAGCAGCTCATGGATATACTGCCCCAGCAGCTCATGGATATACTGCCCCAGCAGCTCATGGATATACTGCCCCAGCTCATAGATATACTGCCCCAGCTCATGGATATATTGCCCCAGCTCATGGAGATACTGCCCCAGCTCCTGGATATTGTCCCAGCTCACACATGGATTTGCCACAGCTCACACATGGATTTGCCCCAGCTCATGGATATTGCCCCAGCTCATGGATATACTGCCCCAGCTGCTCATGGATATACTGCCCCAGCTCATGGATATACTGCCCCAGCAGCTCATGGATATACTGCCCCAGCTCATGGATATACTGCCCCAGCAGCTCATGGATATACTGCCACAGCAGCTCATGGATATACTGCCACAGCAGCTCATGGATATACTGCCCCAGCAGCTCATGGATATACTGCCCCAGCAGCTCATGGATATACTGCCCCAGCAGCTCATGGATACTGCCCCAGCTCATGGATATACTGCCCCAGCTCATGGATATACTGCCCCAGCTCATGGATATACTGCCCCAGCTCATGGATATATGCCCCAGCTCATGGAGATACTGCCCCAGCTCCTGGATATTGTCCCAGCTCACACATGGATTTGCCACAGCTCACACATGGATTTGCCACAGCTCACACATGGATTTGCCCCAGCTCATGGATATTGCCCCAGCTCATGGATATACTGCCCCAGCTGCTCATGGATATACTGCCCCAGCTCATGGATATACTGCCCCAGCAGCTCATGGATATACTGCCCCAGCTCATGGATATACTGCCCCAGCAGCTCATGGATACTGCCCCAGCAGCTCATGGATATACTGCCCCAGCAGCTCATGGATATACTGCCCCAGCAGCTCATGGATATACTGCCCCAGCAGCTCATGGATATTGCCCCAGCTCATGGATATACTGCCCCAGCTCATGGATATACTGCCCCAGCTCATGGATATACTGCCCCAGCTCATGGATATACTGCCCCAGCTCATGGATATATGCCCCAGCTCATGGATATACTGCCCCAGCTCCTGGATATACTGCCCCAGCAGCTCATGGATATACTGCCCCAGCAGCTCATGGATATACTGCCCCAGCAGCTCATGGATATACTGCCCCAGCAGCTCATGGATATACTGCCCCAGCAGCTCATGGATATACTGCCCCAGCAGCTCATGGATATACTGCCCCAGCAGCTCATGGATATACTGCCCCAGCAGCTCATAGATATATTGCCCCAGCTCATGGATATATTGCCCCAGCTCATGGAGATACTGCCCCAGCTCCTGGATATTGCCCCAGCTCACACATGGATTTGCCACCGCTCACACATGGATTTGCCCCAGCTCATGGATACTGCCCCAGCTGCTCATGGATATACTGCCCCAGCTCATGGATATACTGCCCCAGCAGCTCATGGATATACTGCCCCAGCAGCTCATGGATATACTGCCCCAGCAGCTCATGGATATACTGCCCCAGCAGCTCATGGATATACTGCCCCAGCAGCTCATGGATATACTGCCCCAGCAGCTCATGGATATACTGCCCCAGCAGCTCATGGATATACTGCCCCAGCAGCTCATGGATATATTGCCCCAGCAGCTCATGGAGATACTGCCCCAGCTCCATGAATTTGCCCCAGCTCATGGATATTGCCCCAGCTCACACATGGATATTGCCCCAGCTCACACATGGATATGCCCCAGCTCATGGATATACTGCCCCAGCAGCTCATGGATATACTGCCCCAGCAGCTCATGGATATACTGCCCCAGCAGCTCATGGATATACTGCCCCAGCAGCTCATGGATATACTGCCCCAGCAGCTCATGGATATACTGCCCCAGCAGCTCATGGATATACTGCCCCAACAGCTCATGGAAATACTGCCCCAGCTCATGGATATACTGCCCCAGCTCATGGATATATTGTCCTAGCTCATGGAGATACTGCCCCAGCTCATGGATATTGCCCCCAGCTCATGGATATTGCCCCCAGATCATGAATATTGCCCCCCAGCTCATGGATATTGCCCCAGCTCACACATGGATTTGCCCCCAGCTAATGGATATTGCCCCAGCTCAGTCCCCAGACCAGACATGGGGCGGCTGTTTGAATGCTCTATTGGCATTCAGACAGCCGCCCCTGGAGCTCTCAGCCGCATACTTACCTTCTCGAGCGACTCCGACGAAGTCTTCGCGCCTGCGCTCTTTGAAGGACCCCCAGCCGCGATCACGTGGGACTCCCACGTGATCGCGGCTGGGTCCTTCAACGTGCGGAAGTGTGGAGACTTTGTCGGCGCCGCTCGGGAAGGTAAGTATGCGGCTTTCCATATCACTGTTACTGCTCCCACTGGAGGCTATTCCATGTATCTACTACTCTTTCTGTATCACTATTACTGCCCCCACTGGGAGGTTATTCCATGCTCCCAGTGGGGCAGTAACAGTGATATAGAAAGGGTAGTAGATACTGCTCCCACTGGGAGGTTATTCCATGTATCTACTACCCTTTCTATATCACTGTTACTGCCCCCACTGGGAGGTTATTCCATGTAACAGTGATATAGAAAGGGTAGTAGATACATGGAATAACCTCCCAGTGGGAGCAGTATCTACTACCCTTTCTATATCACTTACTGCCCCCACTGGGAGGTTATTCCATGTATCTACTACCATTTCTATATCACTGTTACATGGAATAACCTCCCAGTGGGGCAGTAACAGTGATATAGAAAGGGTAGTAGATACAGGTAATAGCACTGCCCCCACTGGGAGACTATCAGAGCGAGAGATCTCCCCTGCTGTGAAGGAGAAGCTTGTGTTTTTAACTCCTGCTGGACCAGGTATCTGAGCACCACATTAAAAAGCACAGCTGAGTCACATATTGTAATGTGGTGCTCAGATACCTGGTCCAGTAGGAGTTAAAAACACAAGCTTCTCCTTCACAAGTTCACAGTGGAAGAAATCTCTGTTTGTGTGTGTAGAGGAGGGGGGATGTCACAATCTGGTCAGAGGAGGGCAGGAAGCGGGTTCACTCACTTCCTGCCCTGGTGGGCTCTCTGGCTTCTCTGCTGCCAAGCAGGGCTGGTCACACCTCCTCACTTGTCTGCTGGAAGAGGAGCAGCACGAGGCATCACTTGGCCCACAGCTCTCCTGCATGCTCCGGAGCGCCCTCCCCCTCACCAAGCCGGAAGCTGCTCCTTCAACCACAAGGGGGAGGATAATTTAAAATAATGGGCAGCACTACAATGAAATCCCCGGCCAGCAGTGACTGGGGAATTGTATTGTGGCGTCCCCAAGTTTGGCACCAGGCCAGCACAGTAAGGCGGCCGCCTGTGTCGCCTTACGTTAGCGCCGGCCCTGGAAATAATTTACATTGCACAAAAATTTCAAAACAGTTCACACAGCATGTGAAATAATATAACCTGGGCAGCTCTTTTCAAATCACTATTTCTACTTGTTTTATAATAGCGCTACTCTGGGTTCACACCTAAGCGTTTTACAGCGCGTTCCTACGCACTGTAAAACGCTCAGACATTGGAATCCCATGATTCCCTATGTGTGCATGTCACACCTGGCCGTTTCTCGGCGCGCATGAACGCGCTGATAAACGGCCGACGCACAAAGAAGTTCAGGAGCTTCTTTTCTGCAGATAGCCGCGCGTTCGCGGCCATATCATAGCCGCGAACGCGCGCGCGTTTGTATGCGCGAACGCGCGTAAAAAAAACACGCATTGCGCGACGCTGCGCAACGCGTAGGTGTGAACCCAGCCTTAGTGTTAGGGTTACCCTTTCTGCTTGTTTTATGATTAGACTTAAGGTTACCTTTAGTGTTACGGTTACTATTTCTGCTTGTTTTATTATTATTGTTAGGCTTACTTTCAGTTTTACAGTTACCCTTTCTACTTGTTTTATGACAAGGGTTAAGGTTACTTTTTGGGTTAATGTTACAATTTCCGATTGTTTTTGGTTTAGGGTCACTGTCTGTGCTTGTTTTATGAATGGGGTCAGAGTTACATTCAGGCTAGGCTCAGACGAGCGTATTCTGTGCGGTCCGTGCACAACGGACATACTTTCTGACTGATGACAAGGTAGTGGCCACACAGTCTGTTTTTGTGACTGTCGTTTTTTTTGACTGATGTAGAAGGGAAAATAAATTAATATGAAAAACATTTTGTCCGTCAAAAATGCAGTCCGTCTGACTGCGTTCCATCACTCACACACAAAGCTATGCGGACATTCTGGACGCAGCGCACTCTGTGCGTCTGTTCTAGCGGATTTACGTCTTGCCTAAATTGCGTCCGTTTGCCGCATCCGTTGTGCTTCCGTACTTCTGTGCGGACGTACTTAGTGTGTGGTCTCTATTGATCAGAATTGTATGCTACCACGGACGTTAAAATTAGGGATGGGCCGAAGACCCCCGTGTTCGGTTCGCATTCGAACTCAAACATTTGAAAAAGTTCGAATTCGAACACGATTCGAGTGCAATGCAAGTCAATGGGGCTCGAACATTTGAAAATTAAGGTGCCCTCCAAGAGGGCATATATGCAAGATATTGGTCATAAAAGGTGTATGGGGGTCCGGGTAGTGCCCTGGGGGACAGGAAACAATAAAAAAACAAATGAAAAAAAAAGGCGTTTTTAACCCAAAAACTTTTTTTTTGAGCCATTTCATCGCTGTGCGCTGAGCTAATTTTTACCACTTTTGCTCATGTTTAAACGCGATTTGAAGCCCTGGGAAATGTTCGAGCAAGAACGAGTGGGAAAAATTACGATCTTAATGCAAACGTTAACGCTCACTTGCATGAGCATTAACATTTGCTGCGGCGTTCACCGCATATTTGTAATGATTCCCCAGGACAGACCTGGTAGGATCCCTGGTAACAGACCTCTAACCCTCCGATCCCTAGGATGGTCGGGACTCGGGACCACTACACCTAATCTCTAGCAGCCACACAGGCCAGGGAGACAGCACCAACAATATACACCGCAGGCTGAGATAAATATATGTTTGTACTGCGCTATAGTATATGGCAGGATGGAAGCGCACCAGCAGTAACAAGCAGCGGAATATCCCAGACAGGGGCGCAGAGCGAGAGTAGTTGTTATAACAAAACCGGGTCAGCAAAGTTTAGGCACTTGTACTGCGCTACTGTATATGGTGAGAATCGGTGCACACCAGTAGCAAAAGGAGGCAAACAGAACAGGCAGGGAGTACACGGAGAGAATTGTCAAATGGCAGGCAACAGATGGGGTCCTCACGACAAACAGCTGAGTAAGTAACAAGTATACAAACTGATTAGGTAAGCTAGTGATGCGGGAATGAAACTCCACGGCAAGGCGAGGTGTAAGCGCGTGCTCCTGATTTAGGCTAGGGTCAGACGAACGCATTTTTACGTTGTCTGTGAAAAAGTGCGTTCGAACGAATAGACGCATTTTTTCACGGAGTACGCGATAGCGGTCATACTATGCGCATTTTCGTCCGTGATTTTGTACGGATCATCAATAAAACACTTTTTGTGTCTGGACGTTATGTTGGCCGGACATTAGCAGCGTCTGACGTCTCCCAATCACGCACACACGCCGCTAGCGGACGCAGCGCACTCTGTACGTCAGTACTAGTGGTTTCACGTTCTCGAAAAAATGCGTTTGTTTGCCGCTTGCGTTGCGCGGCCGCACTTTTGTGCGACCGTACTTCGTATATTGGCCGTCATTGCCCGGCATCTGCTGCTAGCACGGCCGTGATTAAGTGCGGCTGCACGCGCGTTCGCACTGCCTCAGTCTGACCCTAGCCTTAAAGGTCCCGGCGGCTCCGCGTCATCAAGCCACGCCCTGCCCCCTGATCACTCACAGCTGCACCGGGTGCCACCAGAGCTCCTGGCATTCGTCCAGCTGGTGGCACCATGCGTCTGGGGGCCCCCCGATCGCCACCCGGGGCCTTGGATGTCACAATATTACAATCCAAACTCAAAAGGTTAAGTAACCAAATTTGTAAAAAGAATAATTAATGCAGCATATGAATCCTCACACTGCCGCGCAGCACCTCTACAGTCTGACGCTAGCTTTAACCGGCGCGCTGTGAGCAGCTTCTGAGAAGATATGCTATTAGTGTAGCGAGGAAGCCGGCTGCGCATTTTGCATCGCTCCCTCTACACTAATAGCGTATTTTCTCAGAAGCTGCACACAGTTGTATGCAGCGTCTAACAGCGTGGGAGACGGGAGGCTGCGCTTGTTGGTGGATCCAGGAATCAGGTGAGTAATGAAATAAAACCTTTTTTTTTTCTTTCTATGTTCCTTGGGACATTTAAAAATGTTTTTTTTTTTTTTTTTAGAAATGTGTCGCCTTACCTTAGCCTGGTAGTCAGTCAGTGGAGGCTCCCTGGATCCTAGTTGTGGGGGGGTAGTTGATCCCTCCCTGCGCCACCTCTTTGCCACATGCACCCGGCCGGCCTGACCGCACAGTCGCAGCTCTGTCATCTGGCAGCCGCATGCTCCTCAAGGGATCCTTGGGAGGCCTCGGCTGGCTGCCCTCTATAGTGCCTGATTAAAGGGCCTCGTCTGCCTGATGTTTTAGCAACAAGATTGTTTTATCCCATAGGCTTCAATGTTAAAAATATTTCCATTTTAATTCAATATCTAATAAACCGTTGCTTATAATAATCTGCAGTAAAGAGTCTCTTTATTTTTTAGATTTTTTTAGGATTTTTTAAACATTATTTTTTTTTCGAACTTTTTGTGAACGGCCTGAAAAGTTCGAAGTTCGCAAACTTCCGAACAGCTGATGTTCGATGCGAACATCGAACCGATTAGAACCGGCAGCTCGTCCCTAGTTAAAATTGCGGCAACACGGACTTGAAGACTGCGCTCATTTGACCCGAGCCTTAGGGTTACTGTTTCTGCTTGTATTATGACTAGGGTTAGGTATACTTTTAGGGTTAGGGTTATTTTTTCTGTTTGATCTGTGATTTGGGTTAGAGTTAGGATTAATTATACGGTTACGGTTACGGTTTAAATTTGGGTTAGGGAATTTGCATTACACGGTGAGTGCAACTGTGTTTGAATCATCCAAATACAGAGCTATTACCAGAGGTCATAGGTGCAGTGTATTACAATACACAATAACATACACAAATCTTTTTTTAAAATTGACTTGCAGCTTATTAACCCTTTCACTACCAAAGTTAACTTAATTTTGCATTGTAGTACATTACAAATCAATCAGTAGCATATCAAAAGACCATTTTAACACCTTTTTACAGCACTATTAGTGTGCCCCAAGTGGAGAAACAAATTCCACTGTCTTATCTCTCTCCAGCTACCCTGGAGATAGATAAAACAAGCTGCAAATAGCAACCCCAAACCTCAATGTAACAAAACGGTCAAACACATTTCCTTTGCATTACAACAGTCAGGGAGTGGGCAGAATACAGGGAGAGCTCTGGGGTCACTCACTGCTGTACAGAGATAAGATTCAGGGGTTATAATGACTGAAAATCCCTGTACAGTACAGATACAACAGTTGTTAATGTAATTTCCAGCCACAGACATTACGCAGCACATACAGATACTATTTTTAATGTTCTGTTGGTATTTTTTGGAAGCTGCATTGCTAATAATCTCATTATGATCACTACAAATCCTCATAAGCAGCTGATCTGAACATATTATGATTTATCTTCATCACAATATTGTATTTGTGTGAAATTGGGTAATATTGAAAAAGATAAAGGACACCATGTAGAGTTCAGAATCTTTCATTCCAACAATATCTCTGTAATGGCTAAACAAATACATGACAAATTAAAAAGGAGCAAATTTACACTATTTTAATTTAACTATCTCAGAACAACAGCCTGTGAATATTTTCTATTTTACTTTATATTTAATTGTTAAAGGGACACTGCCACATACATAAACTGTAACTATTTTAGTTATGCATTACAAACAAAACCACCTTATGATGAAATACATAATGCTGTTTTTTCTTTGTTTGAAATAAAGTTTCCATTTTGTGGATATTTCCCATGAATCAACATTTACCAAAATCTTATGGTTCATTTTACTTTACATTTGTGGTTTAGCTTCTATAGTATTTAACAGTCAATGGGGTGGATGAGGGAATGTTTAAATATGGCTGCAGTGAGCTGTTGTGTGGTGTATGATAGAGATGTGCACAGATTTATTTATTTTTCGTTTCGGCTCGTTCAGTTTATAAAATTTTTCGTTTCGGATTGTTTCGACCGATTTTCATTTCGGCTCATTTAGTTTCAGCTGGTTCTTTCGTATCGACTTTCATTCGTGATATCGGAAATTTTTGGTCTTTCGGATGGTCTGTTCTCGTCGTTTCAAAGGGTCTATTTCGTTTTGACTTAGACGAATGGTATTTCGGATGCTCTAATAATTCGGTCGATACAGTAATTCTGCCGACTCATTCCTTCGGACGTATTGTTTTTTATGAAAGATCCTTTTTTTCTTATGAATATGCATTGCACAACTTTATTTACTTATATTAAAATGGTATGAAAGGGAAAAAAGTGTCCAAAACAATTTACCTCTATTGCATAATGCAGCATATGAATCTGCACACTGCCGGGGCAGCACCTCTACAGTATAATTAATGCAGCATATGAATCCGCACACTGCCGGGCACACCTCTACAATATAATAATGCAGCATATGGCTAGGGTCAGACGAACGCAGTGCGAACGCGCGTGCAGCCACACTTTATCCCGGCCGTAGTAGCAGCAAATGACGGCCAATGACGGGCAATATACGAAGTACGGCCGCATGAAAGTGTGCGTGATTAGGAGACCTCAGACGCTGCTAATGTCTGGCCAACATAATGTCCAGACGCAAAAAGGGTTTTATTGATGATCCGTACAAAATCACGGCCGAAAATGCGCATCGTATGACCGCTATCGCGTATTCCGTGAAAAAATATGTCCATTCGTTCGAACGCACTTTTTCACGGACAACGTGAAAAATGCATTCGTCTGACCCTAGCCTATGAATCCACACACTGCCGGGCAGCACCTCTACAGTATAATAATGCAGCACGTGATTCTGCACACTGCTGGGCAGCACCTCTACAGTATAAATAATGCAGCATATGAATCCGCACACTGCCGGGCAGCACCTCTACAGTACATTAATGTAGCATATGATTCCGCACACTGCCGGGCAGCACCTCTACAGTATAATTAATGCAGCATATGAATGCCCTTTGTGTGTAAGAAGAAGTGGAGGAAATCTTGCAGGGGAGGGATCCAGGCAGGGGGATCTGGGGGGCAGTAATAAGGGGGCCTCACATTTTTTGTAGATTAGTGGGATGAGATCTCTGCAGAGTCAAACCAGTAGCAGCATGCTGCACTCACTCCCGCTGCTATCTGTAACTCTTCCGGGAGCTCTGCATTACGTGACTATTACATCCTCAGCCCCTGCTGTGCCCCTGGGGGTCTGGGTAAGGAGGGGGACCGCTGGCTGGTCAGGTGACAGCACTTTCTGCTGGCAGATCGGCATCTGAGGGGGCGGGGTCAGGTGTGGTTACCAGGAGCCACAGGCTTTAAAACAGGGCTCTAGGAGTTGCCTCATCGCCCTGTTGTGGAGCTCATTTCACGCACCGCTACTTCCTAAATCAATTTGAATTTACTGTTGACGACCCTGCTTTGTATGAGATTCCTGCTCCTGTTATTTGACCCGGCTTGGCTTTTGACTACTCTCTCTCTATTGTGTATTTTACTTTGCTCGTTTATTTTAGTGATTTAAATGTGTTGATCGCTCGCTGTTTGGTTTCTGTCCCTTCACGTTTGGGGATATCGTTTGTGATAAGGAATAATTATCCTTGTTCTCCTGCTGTCTGGAATTATCTCAGCCATTAGCTCTCATTTACTTCCTTGTACCCGGCCGGGCCTTTTCCTTGTTCAGAGTTGTAGAAAGCATATTCCCAATGTATACATTGATTATGAGAAATGAATTGAGCTCAAGACGCTGATGTTCACATCTTTTTACTACAATTCAATATCTGCTGGTTTCACAGTTTTCACAGAGTTAAATACAGAAATACACGTCAGACTTAAGACCGCCCCTCAAATACAGAATTGGATAAGCTTTAGGCGCATTTTCCAAATTGTCTCAGACAAAGAACTTGGATAACAATACATCCTTCAAATTAACCCTAGACATTGACACTTTACAACATCCTGTTATACCTAATCAATGATCAGTTCCTTCCATCAAAGAGAGCTTTTAGGCCGGTAACTTTAAAGTCTTTGTCTCAGGCCACAAGGATGTTGACTTAATGAATCCTTCCTCAATAAATGCTGGAAGCCATAATTGATGATCCTTCAAGGATTGAGGCAGGTGTTCAACATCTGTTTCCTACTCTGATACAAAGAGTTTATCTGAGGATCAATTTGATATAAGAATACGCATTCATAGAAAGATTAAAATATTCCTCAACAGTCCCTCTATTTTATTCCAAGGGAATAACATCATAATTTTAATGCTTATAATACTGCAATAGTAGAAGAAAAAAAGAATAGAAAAATCTGTATTTATCTGTAATATTTTCCTGATTACAAAGACAGTCTCATAACACATCGCTTCATCTGTAGCACCACCTCTCATCAGCCGCTGTATAAAAACTTTAATGGTCTGTAAAAGAATAATAGTCATAATGAAGATGTAGTGATTTGCTCCATATAAGGCTAGGGTCAGACTAGCGCACTTTAAACGTGCGTTCTGGCGCACTTAATTACGGCCGCACTAGCAGCAAATGACGGGCAATGACGGCCAATGACGGCCAATATACGAAGTACGGTCGCACGAAAGTCCGGCTGCGCAACGCAAGTGGCAAACGAACGCATTTTTCCTAGAACGTCAAACCACTAGTACGGACGTACAGAGTGCGCTGCGTCCGCTAGCGGCGTGTGTGTGTGATTAGGAGACGTCAGACGCTGCTAATGTCCGGCCAACATAACGTCCAGACACAAAGTGTTTTATTAATGATCCATACAAAATCACGGACGAAAATGCGCATCGTATGACCGCTATCGCGTATTCCGTGAAAAAATGCGTCCATTCGTTCGAACGCACTTTTTCACGGACAACGCGAAAATGCGTTAGTCTGACCCTAGCCTAAAAATCTTCGTCCAAAGGACACTTTAAGTGACAGAATAGTGACAAACCAACATGGCTTGATTGTTTTCACTGGTTTATACCAGCTTGTCTTCGTACCTTGCTCCTTGTATGTCAAGCAGGTGAAAGAAGTCGGTGGTAGTCCTTTGACAAAGTGCTTGATTGCATTTTACCTGTGTCTTAGCATTGACTCAGGTGCGCACTTGAAAATCTCCATGATCCTCTGACAGTCACTGTGTCCTTATCTTCAGACTTACAAGTCCCACAATGATGACCATGAAAGTATACCGGTATATCAATAAAAATACGAAAAGAGGACTGAGAGGGTGTGTCTACACACAAAAATCATCAGACATGAAACTGAAAAAATAAAAGTTAGTTTTTGTAAAGAAAAATACACAGATAAACACATCTCCTAATTTATGACCAGGCCAAAATCAAAAATAATATTCCCCAAACCTTGACTAAAAGCATAGATATTACTCCATATCTCTTCCCTCGAAGGTTTTATTTATAAAAACGTAATGAAACTCTAACTCTGCCGCCAAAGCACTGACGTGCGCATTCTCCCTTTTTTAAAACTCAGTTAATCTGTGACCAATGACTCCACCAATTAAAATGAAAAGAAAAATTGTTACAAAACAACTCTTATACTCTCTAATAATTTTATGTTTTAAAATTAGGGCTAATATGTTATCAATCCAAGCACATAACTTGGACACATCACACTGTTTTTTTTTTAAAAGTAGCACTCCTTTTAACTCTTTCTTTTCAGAGTGCAAATAGCTCTACATGAAAGGGGTTAACAGTCAGGCTATATATCACATTGTATAATACTTTAGTTTTCCCTTTGGTTTAGTTGTGTATATATAAAGGGTTAATGGGCAAGCGTTATTCCTGACACTGTATACATTTCTTTATTTATACATTACTTTACCAGGAATTGATATTTCTCTCGCCCTCAAGCATATTCTGGGCTCAAGAACATCAAGGTTTCCCTACACAAATGGCATTTTAGGGGTTAATAGGAATGCTATGTATCACTATGTTGTAATTACAATGTTTTTCCCCTGGTGATATTGTGGCATGTGAGAGGTTAATGGCAATTACATATGTAGCGCTCACTCCCGGAGGAGCCGCTGAAAATGAACCACGGGTCAGTCTCCCCGCACTAGGGAATAAATATACTCCAACACGCTGTAAGTTTTACAAGTTAAAAGGTTTACTAAAAGGTTTGCAGTTCTTGAGACACGGTATATGCAGGAAGATTTACAGTACTTTCGTAATACGATAAACGCGTAGCGGTAAAAGAAACGAAAACACGAGGGCTTCGTATTTTCGGAAAAACCCCGACCGAGCAGAAAATTAAAAGATACGAAATTCGAGGAAAAACCCCGTAGCGGGACACAATAAAATACACAGTTCTCGTATCACGGTAAACGCGCAGCGGGAACAAAAAAAGGAAAATTGTTCAGAAGGTAACTTTAACTTTGCCCCCTTGTATGGATAGGAAAAAAGGAAACTGAGTCCTGCACAGGTTAAGTCCCAGAACGTGAAGTGGTATGTGTTTGTGTGTGTAGGGTACCCGGGTACTTTTCAACTGGCCAGTGAGTTTACTTTATCGATGTCTTCGACTAGTCAGTTGGGGCCCTGTGGGTTTTAGAAAGAAAAACAGCAGCGTACGCTCTTATTCACATACGGCCTTGGGGGCCTCTCACCCATCCAGCGCAAGCTCGAGATTCCGCTGACCCAGGACGTCTCTCCGCTCGATTTTAACTGGGGACGCCGACCACCGGATCTGTTGTCTGGCCTTCTGTCTGTCAGCCACGACTCAGCCAGTTTACCGCCCGCTCCCCGCTTCCATCGACCGCGGTACTCCTTACTCGAGGGGTCTTCTCTCCTCAGCACTGCACTTGGATAACGTAAATGGTGATGTCTGTCTCCCGCAAGGCTGAGTGACCCAATCCTAAAGCCAATCCACTCTCTCTGCGCTCCGGCCTATCTTTTGGTCTCTCCTTCTCTGTGTGTGTGTGCATCCGCTCTCCTCAGCTCCCTGGCGCGCTCTCCCTGTTCTCCACGAGGTGCAGGATGTACAGCGTCTCCACAAACCCACCCACTTCCTGTTTCTTCGCAAAGCATGCCGGGACATGTAGTTCGAGTGTCCAGAGTCTTTAATCGTGATTGTCTCCATCTTGTGGCTAAAAATGGGTACTGCCACAGTAAACTTTAACACATCGCTACACATATTTAAATGGTTAGTTGTTTTTTTTTTTTTAATGTTTGCATGGCCACCATATCTCTCTAAGTACCCAATCCTAAAATAGAGTCTTAAATCATATAACCCAACCAAAAACTGAACATCAGACCCACTAAGTTAAACTTTAAACCTCAGGATGCGAGAAAAAAGAAATCTCAATGAAATGTAGCACATTGGGATAAATCCAAATGCCAAACGAAAACGTAAAAACTCTAGCAATGCCTCATCAATCATGCTGCCTAAACTGAATACATGTATTAAAAACCCTGTTAATTACTTTTAATTGCATTATTCATGGTTTGCCAAACTCTTAGACCCAAATTTAAAAATATATCCTAGCATGATAATAAAAAAAAATAACATACCCAATAATTAATTTCTCTGAAGAACCACATACAGATACTTAAGAGCAGTGAAACATAGTTTTCCAATTCACCAAGTTATACAATCATGTAATTAAAACGATCAATAAAATAATATAACCACTTGATGGACATATTATAGCTTGAGCTTTCTGTAAACAAATGTCATCTGGAGTTACTTCGTCAAAGTGAAAGATCTTGAAAATGCATATGTTTTTGTTTTCTTTTTTTTTTTTTTTAAATGAAACAATGGTGTAGTTGTAGAGTAGATAAAGAATCATGTGACACGCTTTGCTGGTGCAAACTCTGACAAAATCTTCGATTTAATGAATAACCTTTCTTATAAGATGTATCAACTGTGACGTAAAACCTTGATGGAACTTGTGATTTAAAATGTAGATCCTTGATAATTCAGTCTTTGCACTGTATCAGCTGTATAAATTGGCAATAAGTAACAAAAACTTGCTTGAAGATATAGATCATTCTGCTAGCATTCATCAATCAGTAAATATTCTCATCGCAGAGCCTTGATCTCTATGCGTATCAAAATCTTTGGCTTTAGCAAACATTGTATCCTGGAAATAAAAACTTTAAAGCACATGTTATCAATCCATCCAATTTCCATTTCAAATTACTACATACTGTTAAATCTTTTCTCTCAGTCCCTCTCTTTTTTTTTTTTTTTTTTTTTAAAAATGCTTCACAACAAAAGCTGCTCACAGCCCACAATCAGAAAAGAAAAACAAAAGAAAAACACTTGATGATACTTAAAGTTACAAGGATTATTTCAAATCAAATCAATCAAATCAAAATAAGCTTTATTGGCAGGACCAAATACATTTTAGCATTGCCAAAGCATATGGGAGGAGGGGGGTAGTGGGACATATATATGGGGGGAATGGGCAAGTCCATGGACATTATCAGGGGTAAGGGATAATGTGAAGGGGGATGGGGGAGTCCGTGTTGGGGATTTATAAGTCCAGGATCTCTCATGTTCCTCTCAGTCTGTGACATTCTGTGACGTATTGGGCAGATATTTTCACCCGCCGGCTCGTCTCTTCTCCCAGTATGATGTGGAGTTTCCTCGTCTCTTCTATAGAGGTGAAGTCCGGGATGAGAGCGGAGAGTCTCTGGAAGTGAGTTCCCTCAGTGCTGAGTACTTGGGGCACTGTAGGAGGAAGTGGACCTCATCTTCCAGGGCCTCCTGGTCACAATGCTGGCACAGTCTATTCTCCCTGGGCTTGTAGGTCTGTCTATGCCGCCCTGATTCAATTTCCAGGCTGTGGGCGCTCAGTCTGTACCGGCTCAGGATCTGTCTGTCCTTGGGGTCTTGTAGTACCTCCAGGTATGGGGCCAGTTTGTATTCCCTCTGTAAGGATTGGTAAATGGTGAGTTTCTTGGAGTTTGCTATATCATGTCTCCATTCTCTGATATAGTTTTCCCTGGAATCGTTAATTAGGGCCTTTATTTGATATTTTGTCAGGTTGCCTTCATGGGGGCTTTTGGATGATCAGGGTGGATATGAGTTGTTGCAGCCCACATGGTTTTGGATGGTCCTTGTTGGCCAGTAGGGCTTTATGGTGGTATGAGTTGAGGCTGCTGATGTTTAGATGGTCCCAGTATGATAGCGCCCTCTTCTGTACTGCAAGAAGTAAGGGGAGTCTGCCCAGCTCGGCCGGCAAGCATTGTTAGAGGTGCTCCGATGGACTTGGAGGAGGTGCTTGCAGAATTCCAGATGGAATATTTCTGTTGGGCTGGTGTCCCATTTGGGTTGGTCAGGGTAGGTGATGGGCCCCATACTTCACTGCCATAAAGGAGGATTGGAGTGATGACGCTATCAAAGATTTTAAGCCAGACTCTTACAGGCGGTTTTAGTTTGTAGAGGTTTCTCCTGATGGCATAGAAGGTTCTACGCGCCTTGTCTCTTAGGGCCTCTATGGCTGGTTTGAAACTTCCCGATCGGTTTGTTTCTAGGCCGAGGTATGTGTAGCTGTTGGCTTCATCAAGAGTGCAGTCATTAAGTGTGAAACAGGAACTCTTTTTGCGTTCTTCCTTTGGAAAACCATGACCTTGTTTTCTTTTGGTTGATGGGTAGTGCCCATGCCGCACTGTATTTTTCCAGCACTTCCAGGCTGTCTTGTAGACCTCTCTCTGTTGGTGACAGTAATAGGAGGTCATCTGCATACAACAGGAACTTCACCTCGGTGTCATGTAGAGTTAGTCCTGGTGCTGAGGAGGATTCTAGAGCTTCAGCCAGTCCATTGATGTAGATGTTAAAGAGGGTTGGACTTAGGCTGCAGCCTTGTCTGACTCCACGAGCCTGCCGGAAGTACTCTGTTCTCTTCCCATTCACCTTTATGCTGCAGAAGTTCTCATATATGAGCTCTTGATGACGTCATATGTTTTCCCTCCTATTCCACTCTCCAGTAGTTTGAGGAAAAGGCCTGGGTGCCACACTGAGTCAAAGGCCTTCTTAAAGTCCACAAAGCAAGCAAATATTTTCCCATGTTTTGTATTGTGGACATGGTCCTTGATGAGACTGTGCAGGGTGTAGATGTGATCTGTAGTGCGATGGTTTGGCATGAACCCTGCTTGGCTTCTGTTGAGGACGTTATGCTGTGTCAGGAAGCTGAGGATTCTTTTGTTCTGGATGCTATTGAACAGTTTTCCCAGTGTGCTGCTGACACATATCCCTCTGTAGTTGGCTGGATCATATTGGTCTCCACTCTTATGGATGGGTGTTATGAGGCCTTGGTTCCATACTTGAGGGTAGAATCCAACGCTCAGGACCAGGTTGAAAACTTTACATATTGCGGTGTGTACTTCTGGAGAGCCGTGTTTAATCATCTCTGGAAGAATTCCATCCATCCCGCTGGCTTTTTTACTTCGCAGATCTTGAATTTTTTCTGCTACTTCTTGGGTGTAATGGGTGTATCTAACGGGTTTTGGAAATCCTTGATTTTTTCCTCCAGTTCATGTAGTCTTCTGATGATGTGTTCCTGTTCCCCAGTTAGCTCCTCTTTGGGAATGTCTTTGTACAGGCTCTTGAAGTAGTTGAGCCAGATGTTGCCATTTTGGATGTGGAGGTGTTTTTCTTGGATCCTGAGCCGATTTGACTCCAGGTTTCCCAGAAAGAGTTATCCTGAAGAGCCTCTTCCAGTTGTTGAAGGTTTTGGGAGATGAGGTTTTGTTTTTTTTTTGAGGATTTGTTTATAGTTTTTCTGCAGGACACCATGTGTGATCCTCAGGTCAATGTTGTCGGGGTCTCTGTGTTTTTTATTTGAGACTGTTCGTAGGTTGTTTCTTAGTGTTCTGCATTCTTTGTCAAACCATTTATTGGGTTGTTTATTGGATGATTTCTTGAAGTTGACTTTTTTAATGTTGGAGGTCTCTGCGATGGTGTGTAGTATGCTGTGGAGGTCCTTTGCTGCTTGGTTCACCCCCTGGGGACTTAGGTGGTTAGCTGATCTTTGATGTCGGGTCTGTTGATGACCTCTCTGTAGGCTATGGTAGAGTGTCTGGTCCATTTGAACGATGGTGGGAGGTTGTACAGTCCGCTCTGATGGGGTTTTGAGGATGGTTTGTTTGAGGATTTAATATAAAGCAGTAGTTGGCTGTGGTCTGACAGGTGTGTTTGTGGGGTGACGGTGAAGGCGTTGATGTGAGTGGAGTTCATATCCGTGATTGCATAGTCGACCACACTGTTTCCTACATGGGAGCTTAATGTATACCTTCCCAGAGAGTCTCCCTTGGTGCGGCCATTAAGGATGTAAAGCCCGAGACTCCGACACAAATTCAGCAATTTTCTTCCACTCTTGTTGGTTGTATTGTCATAGCTGTTTCTTTGCACCTGTATTGACTCCTGACAGTAGTTTGCGGCTCCTAAAATGTATGTGTTCCCATCTGAAGTCACATAGTCCTTTTCTCCATAGAGAAGCACGTGTAATAGGGACTGGAAGTGGGAGGCCTCACTCTGTACCACCTCATAGGTGTCTGTTTTGGAGTATGGAGACTCTGGTGGTGCAATGTAAGCTGCACATAGGAAGATGTCTGACTGAGAGGTGAGGATGGAGCTACTTATTTTTATCCAGATGTGGCTGTCTCCTTTCTTGATTGCTTTGATGTTCTCGTGTAGCTCCTCCTTATACCAGATTAATATTCCTCCTGAATGGCGACCCTGTTTGATGCTTTTATCCTTCTGGGCGGGCACGGAAAATTCTCTGTAGCCCACAGGTGTTTGTGGGTCATCCTGTGCCCGGCTCCATGTTTCCAGCAGGATTTGTATGTCCACGTTGTGCAGTCTATGTTTGAAGTCTGGATCGTTTACTTTGGATCCAAAGGCTGAAGCATTCAGACCCTGAATGTTCCAGCTACTGATTGTTAGTGATGTCATTTTATGTTGTTATACCTTGTAATGAGCAAAATTACATGGGACAACCAGGTTGTGGATGGTTGTCATTGTAGTTCATTATGAGATCAATTCACATTAATTTGTTGTATAGTGTGCCGAGGAGGGTCCGTATCTCCTCCAAGTCTCTGTTCTGTGGAGGTCTTGATGTCCATCTTGGGGCGGGTGGTTTCCGCCATTCCTGCCATCTGTTTTGTCCTGTTCTTGGTTTAAATGTGGTGTTCTTGTCTTGGTGCGGTTTGAGGTCGTCTTGTGGTGGTTGTTGTTGTGTTAGTTTGGGTTTGTTTGTGCCAGGTTCGGGGATATGGGTTCTGTTCAGTACAATGTCTTTAAATTCTCTTGCCAGGTGACTCACCCTTGTTTGTTGAGGTGTTTGTTATCGTAGAGGTGTTCAGGGGTTATGGAAGGGTGTTGGGCCAGATGAATGTTGGGCTTTGAGCTAGTTTTAGCCGCCAGTTCTGTGTTGATGTTCTGGATGATGTGGTTCGATATGTCCTTCCTCGGAAGTAGACAGGATAGGATTATTTTGGAGTGGGGGAACTTTTGCTGTGCAGTGTCTGTTAGTTGTGACAATTTGTCTGCAATGCCTTTCTGTTCTGTCTGAATGTTGTTCGTACCTGTGTGTATGATGATTTGTTGGGGTTCGTGAAGTATGGATTTGTGAGGACTTCCATTGTCTGTTCAATGGTAGCACAATGGATTTTGGTGACGTTTTTTCCTGGGAAGAGCCTTCTTGTGTTTAAGTACTTCCCATTTGAATCCATTATTATTACAACACATGCAAGGATTCCATGCCATTAGAAGTCATTTAGTAGATTAGGTGTGAAAAATCTCATGCAAGTACTGAAAAGATCAAGCATTTGAAGACTGGGCACATCGCAACATTACCATCACTCCCAGCACACACAGAACAAACACACATCGATTGTGCCTGTGCCCCATTCAAAAAATCACTCTGAAACACCACACCACACTAGAAAAATCAGCACCATCTCACATTACCATAGAACAAATCTAATTCATACTCCTGAAACAAATGCACACACAGACAATATCACACCAAATTCAAGAACTCCAACCAAATCCAGCTTCTCTTCATCCTGACCATAAAAACGAAACACATAATAAATTAAACTAATGCTATATTATAGGTCTAGCAAACCCTTTATTTGTGGCAGCCATTATGTATTCCGATTTATGTTCACGATAAGATACACCATCATAATGCACTCATAAACAGCAATGCAGTCATCCTATACATATATACACACTGACACAGCCCATTTCCACTAGCAAGCAAACAAACAAAAGACAACATACGAAAAACATACGCAGGGTACTGCAAACATAAACATATCATCAATATTGTAATTATCGCATCCATAAAAACTGTGTATGAGTTGATCAATTAGGGGCCAATCAAATATTTTCCTAACAGCCTCAATTAAATAAAGACAAAGGAGGTTGTTTATAAACTAAAACATCTAAGCCCTATGAGAATTGAAACTAATTGCTTACCTCTTTATTACAGTCTGTCGCCCAGCTTCTGGCACCAATTGATAAGGAATAATTATCCTTGTTCTCCTGTTGTCTGGAATTATCTCAGCCATTGGCTCTCATTTACTTCCTTGTACCCGGCCAGGCCTTTTCCTTGTTCAGAGTTGTAGAAAGCATATTCCCAATGTATACATTGATTATGAGAAATGAATTGAGCTCAAGACGCTGATGTTCACATCTTTTTACTACAATTCAATATCTGCTGGTTTCACAGTTTTCACAGAGTTAAATACAGAAATACACGTCAGACTTAAGGCCGCCCCTCAAATACAGAATTGGATAAGCTTTAGGCGCATTTTCCAAATTGTCTCAGACAAAGAACTTGGATAACAATACATCCTTCAAATTAACCCTAGACATTGACACTTTACAACATCCTGTTATACCTAATCAATGATCAGTTCCTTACATCAAAGAGAGCTTTTAGGCCGGTAACTTTAAAGTCTTTGTCTCAGGCCACAAGGATGCTGACTTAATGAATCCTTCCTCAATAAATGCTGGAAGCCATAATAGATGATCCTTCAAGGATTGAGGCAGGTGTTCAGGTTTCCTACTCTGATACAAAGAGTTTATCTGAGGATCAATTTGATATAAGAATACGCATTCATAGAAAGATTAAAATATTCCTCAACAGTTTGTAACCCTCCGGGGTCCCTTTACCCAGGCTACTACTCATGTTAATGTTTTTGCAAAGACCACTGTGACGGAACGTGATGATACTGTCCGCCTGCGGGTGTGCTCAGATCTGCGTAGATGTCTTCTCCCCCCTTTGTGTTGCTCCACCGGCCCGACTACCAAGGTTGTGGCACCCGGCGTCTCGAGCGGCCGTGTATGGCTTTGTAATCGAGATGACCGACGCAGCGAGGGGGACCTTGGCGTGAACCCAGCCCGACCACTGAGGGGTGACACTCAGCGTCCCGAGCAGCTGGCCACTGACCTGTACGTGAACCTTTACGGTTGAAGGTCGGAACGGCTTCCCTCTGCGAATATTCGGATCTCCCGGTAAACGAGCTGGCCAACGGTCGATCGTGTCGGAGGTATTCGTATCGCCCAGCGGTCGATGGGACCTTAGCTGCACAGCACTGACCTAGTCGGATCTCTCGGTGATTGAGTCGGCCAACGGCGATCGTTCTGAGACGTTCGGAGCGCCCAGCGGTTCGATGTGACATTCACTGCACAGCACCGACCTGTTCGGATCCCTCCACAACTAAAGGCAGCCCGATTCGACCAGCAGCAGGATTCGGATCGCGCGGTAGTCGATGCGCCCGCGCGCTACAGGGCACTGATTCTTCGGATCTCCCGGTAGCTAAATGAAGGGGCTCAGTCGGCCGGAGGTATTCGGATCGCGCCGCGCAATGACACGTGGTAAATCTTCGGTTCGTCCGGCGGTCTGAATCACGAGGGATGTCAGATGCGGTTGGTGAACAGAGACACGAGACGCAGCTGCATGAACTCAACAACAACAACCTTTATTTTTTAACAACACATGTATTTATAACTTTTACCACGAGCTCCACATCTGGAAAAACCCCCTGCCCGCCCCCACAGGTATCATTGGCTAACGCGAATCGAGGCGTTGCCGATTCGGGACCGGATGGCCCGAATCGGCCATTTTCCCTCCTGCTTCGCCCGATCCAACACGAGGCGGCAGAAAATGGCGGCAACCACGGCAGATTTAAAACGGCATACCATACAATATACATGACACTTTTATTTACAGGTACTCTTTTCTGCCATTCTCCCTCCCAGAACTCACAGGATAGCTGAACAACGGTACCAACACACAGTTTATTGAACTAACATGTCCTGCACTCTCGTCTCTGGCTGAGGGTGCTGGGCCAGTCCATCACAACCACGATAACAAACGATTGTTTATTTCTGTTTAATGTTATTTCTAATCGCATCTCTGTACATATTAGCAATAACAATCTTGTATGCAAGTCAGTACCTTCCGAGAGTCACCAGGTATCTACTAATCCTAAATATTTACCAGAACGATTGGTTTCTGCATCTGACTGCCCTGCACCTTGAATACTTCACGGACTGTCGTTCCACGTATGCTGTTTCTGAGCTGTCCTAGGTAATCTGTTGGTCTCGAAACCTTCAGAGCTTAGAGACAATTCAGTTAGTCCTTGTGTCTCCTTGGCTATTAAGTTACAGTCTGTAGTTTATAAACCTTTTGTATTATTCAAGCAGATACTTCTGCCCTCAAGGATCGCTACTCGTGTGGTAGCGTTACCGCTACCGTTATATTACAACAGGGCCAATGGATCTGGCAGGATTATCTGAACTCATGTCCAAGTTAGGCGACTTGATTAATAAACAGGAGGAACTACTCCATAGACAGGAGGAGCAAGATCGTAGACAGGAGGAGCAAGATCGTAGACTAGAGGAGCAGGATCATAGGATGGATCAATTTGCTCAGGCTTTGGGCCTACTCCTGAATAGCGATGAGTCGAACACCCCCGAGTTCGGTTCGAATTCGAACACGAACGCAATACAAGTCAATGGGACTCAAAGTTCGATTTTTAGAGGGCATATATGCTAGACATTTGCCATAAAAGGTGTATGGGGGTCCGGGTAGTGCCCTGGGGGACAGGAAACAAGGACAAACAGTGAAAAAAAAGTTTTTAAAGGGACAGTGAGTTTTCCATGAAATAAGGGTTAGAAATAAAAATGAGAAATTCCTTCAAATATCGTGCCTAGGAGGTCCCCATTAGGGATGAGCCGAACACCCCCCGAGTTCGGTTCGAGCCCGAACCTGAATTTTTCCAAATGTTCGGGTCCGAACCCGAACCGCATGTCAGTCAATGGGGCTGAAAATTCGGTTTTTAGAGTGCCCTCCAAGAGGGCATATATGCTAGATATTTTCCATAAAAGGTGTATGGGGGTCCGGGTAGTGCCCTGGGGGACAGGAAACAAGGACAAAAAGTTAAAAAAAAAGTTTTTAACCCTTTCGCTGCTGAGGCTTTTCACACCTCTGTGCTGAGGTCATTTTTACTGCTTTCGCTCATCATGTTTAACCGCGTTTTGTAGCCATATTTTGATATATGACCCAGACATATTATATATCGTTCTTTCCAGCAGACTTGGCAGATTCATAATATGTCATTATTATATGTATACGTTATGTCATGTCTGTATATTATAACAAAAAATGCAATAAAATTTGAATTTTCAATAATTTATTATGTGTAAATTGTTTTTTTCACATTTTAACATGCGATCGTTTGCGGTTATATTTTGTATGGGGTGCGCTTGTTAAAAAAATTAGAAATGGGGTCTCGTTACATTTTTTTTTGGGGAAAAATCTCACTTTTAACAAACGCACCGCATACAAAAATCGTTAGTGCAGCATTATTGTTCACATTATAATTGAAATGGGAACAATATTGCTGCATTAACAAAACAAATAAAAACTTGTTTATTTTTTTTTAGAATTTTTTTAAAAAATATTTTTATATTTATTTAAAAAAAAAAACATTTTTCATGCTCATGTTTGGTATCGTTGGAAAGGTCATGCTCTGGCCGATCCAACGAAATCAAACATTAACCCCTAGCTGCCACGGATTGGGAGATAGGGGGTTCATTGGAACCCCTATCTCCACTATTGGTGGCAGCTAGGGGTTAACTGCTATGCACGATGATGCCAGTCCTCAGGGGGAGTTCCTGGAGGCTTGGCCGACATCCAAGATGTCAGCCAGCTCCAGGAGAGGATCACGATTCGGCACCTTTCAGCGCCGATTCGTGATCCGGCTCCCCAGGGGTTAATCACAGACACCGTTTGGAAGGGCAGGCTGTGCCCTTCCAAACAGTGCCTGGATTAACCCTCTGCCCCCCTGGCAATCGGGAGGGAGAGAGGTCCAAAGGACCTCCCCCCCTCCCTTTCAGGCGCTTCCTCCGCACATGCAGGGGGGCACCTGAATTAGATGTCATCGCGCCACCGCAATGACATCTAATTGCTCCGCCGGGGTCCCGGAGTGCTGGGCTGACATCCAAGATGTCAGCCCGCACCGGGGGCGCAGCAATCCGCCGGTATCCGGCGGATTGCTGCCTCCTGTGCATGGACGCGCTCAGTGCATCCATAGCACAGGAGAACCACTTGGCTGGACGCGCTGAGCACGTCCATAGCAGCCAAGTGGTTAAAAGGGACAGTGAGTTTTCCATGAAATAAGGGTTAAAAATAAAAATGAAAAATTCCTTCAAAATATCGTGCCTAGGAGGTCCCCATAACCTGCCCATGAAGTGGCGGATTTCTAGGATGTATAGAACCACTAAAAACCCCAAAAATATGTTTCAAAAGACGGTAAATGCTTTTCCTTTATGGATAGATTAAACAACTGCTTGGGGTGGCAGTCTGTATGAAAAGAGGAGACATTTTCGGACACACAGAAAAAGTTTACAGATTTTTTTTGGCTAAATTATTGTGAAACTTATGCAGGCTTTGGATGAAAGTAACAATAGGTGCTTCAAAATTGGTCCTTTAGCATCCCCAACAGTGCCGTCACACCGTAACCCCTCTGAAGATATGAATCTGATACAGGCGTCAGTGGCAGTGCACCCAAATATTGTGCTTTTGGTGCCAGGCCTGCAAGTACTATCATACAATAACCCCTCTGTAGTATTGTGGAAGAATGCAGGGGTGGACCATGTGGTCCTATATTGAAAAGATATGAATCTGGTAAAGGCGTCAGTGCACCCAGATATTCTGCCTTTGGTGCAAGACTGCCAGGCCAGCAAGTATCATCATACAGTAACCCCTCTGTAGTATCGTGGAAGAATGCAGGGGTGGACCATGAGGTCCTATATTAAAAAGATATGATTCTGGTCAAGGCATCAGTGCACCCAGATATTGTGCCTTTCATGGCAGCGAGTGCCTTCACACCGTAACCCTTTTGTGGTATTGTGGAAGAGTTCAGTGCTGGAGGTTTTGTGAATGCAGAAGACATCCCCGATCTATTCTGTTACGTAAGCATCAGGGGGTTGAAAGCTGTTGATCCAGGACTTATTCATTTTTATAAATGTCAGCCAGTCTACAGAGTCGGTGGACGGACACAATCTTTTGTCTGTGACAAAACCTCCAGTGGCACTGAACGTCCCTTCACATATAATAAAATGTGGGCTTCAAATCGCGTTTAAACATGAGTGAAAGCAGTAAAAATTAGCTCAGCACACAGTGGTGAAATGCCTCAGCAGTGAAAGGGTTAAAGGAACAGTGAGTTTTCCATAAAATAAGGGTTCAAAATAAAAACGAAAAATTCCTTCAAATATCGTGCCTAGGAGGTCCCCATAACCTGCCCGTGAAGTGGCGGATTTGTAGGATGTATGGAAACATCGCCATCACAGACCCACACACACACGACACCTAGCACTCCCAGTCTGCATACAATGTATCAAATTCATGAGACTGGACTAATTAGAAGCACATGTTATTTCCAAACACTAATTAAACACCTGTTGTTTACGCCGTTTGAGAGCACAGGTCATTTAGAGGCGAGAATCTTTGCACCTAGACATTAGTTTTTAATTCAATATCTAATAAACCGTTGCTTATAATATTCTGCAGTAAAGAGTCTCTTTTTTTCTAGATTTTTTTAAGCATTTTTTAATACTTTTTTCAAAATGTGTTTTTTTTTTTCAAACTCGAACCGAACACGCCAAAAAGTTTGAAGTTTGCGAACTTTCGAACTGCCGATTGTTTAAATCGAACTTTGAACTGATCGAACTGAACAGCTCATCCCTACTCCTGAATCAACCTAAGGAGCTCCTGCAGTTAATGAGGCTCCCCAAACTGTATCTGTCTCTATGATCGCTACTGAAGTATTGTAACGGTAGCTATATCGCTTACCCAAGAGTAGCAGAGTTGGGATCTTTGAGGACAGAAGTATCTGCTTGAATAATACATAAAGGTTTATAACTACAGACTGTAACAAGGAGACACAAGGACTAACTGAATTGTCTTTAGGCTCTGACGGTTTCAAGACCAGCAGGTTACCTAGGACATGCTCAGAAACAGCAGACGTGGAATGACAGTCCGTGAAGTATTTAAGGTGCAGGGCAGTCAAATGCAGAAACCAATCGTTTTGGTACATACAAGGACTAACTGAATTGTCTCTAAACTCTGAAGGTTGAGACCAACAGATTACCTAGGACACATTCAGAAACAGCAGACGTGAAATGACAGTCTGTGAAGTATTCAAGGTGCAGGACAGTCAGAGATGCAGAAATAACATAAAACAGAAATAAACAATAGTTAGTAATCGTGATCTTAGCAAAACCATAAACCTAAGTAGTAACCTGGATAAAGGGACCCCGAAGGGTTGCAAACAATACCCCTAAACATGAGGGGTTAGAATCCAAAACAGCTAGTGATCAACCCAGAACCTGCAGGGGGTTAAATCACTAAAACAAGTGATACAATGTAAAATGCACAATAGAGAGAGAGAAGTCAAAAGCCAAGCCTGGTCAATAACAGGAGAAGGGATCGCATACAAAGCAGGGTCGTCAACAGTAAAGTCAAACCTATAATCAGAAAGTAGCGGTGTGTGAAATGAACTCCACAACAGGGCAATGAGGCCATTCCTAGAGCCCTGTTTTAAAGCCTGTGGCTCCTGGTAACCACACCTGACCCCGCCCCCTCAGATGCCGATCTGCCAGCAGAAAGTGCTGGCATCCGACCAGCCAGCGGTCCCCCTTCATGCCAAGACCCCCTAGGGGGCACAGCGGGGGCTGAGGACGTAACAAGTATCTCATGTGAGTTTAAAGACCCCTACGTGTTTCAGTGGAAATTCTGATTTATGCAGAGGGTTCGTAACCCAAATTGATATCATGTTTGAGTTAAATCCAGGTATGTGTACTACAGATAGAGCTAAGGTGGGTTATGTGATTAACCACCTGACTGAGAAAGCTCTACTGTGGGCAGCCCCTTTATGAGAATTAAATAAACCAGTGATTTATAATTATGCTGCATATATGAATGATTTAAGACGTACATTTGACCCTGCTTGAAGGGCTACAGGGGCAGCTGACTATGCCATAGAATTCAAAACCATAGCAGCAGAATTACAGTGGCAAAATTAAGTGCTTGTTACGGCGTTTCTCGAGGGACTTTCAGAGACTGTTATGAATGAATTAGCACCTTTGTCTTTGCCTGAAGAACTAGAAAATCTGATTATTGTATTGCTCTTGATGATCAGATACGAGACAGAAGGTCTGGTCGTAGCAAGTCACATAAACAACCTCACGGTACATGGTCTATTTCCAGGTCTGTTCATGCTGTATCTTCTCCCAGACCCATACCTCCTGAACCAGAGCCTATGCAACTAGGTCATACTGGCTTATCTGAGGAGGATAGACAATTTCGCCTTAGAGAAGGCCTCTGTTTTTACTGTGCAGACAAATGACATTTTTGTTTACAATGCCCCAAGAGACCTAAGAGGTCTAACGTGTCACAGGCGAGCATGGTATCCCCTGAAGGACTGGTTCTAGGGACTACGATCGTGTCTCTCGTATCTGATAAGAAAAGAAAGAAAAAATCTCGAGTGGTAATGCCTGTAACCATTGGTTGGGAAAAGGTCAATTTGACACTGAGGCATTACTGGATTCTGGGTCTGCAGGAAATTTTCTAGACTCTGGGTTTGCTGCCATTCACCAAGTGCCTCTGGTTGAGAGAGAGGTACCACTTCTCATTGAGAGTATTGATGGCAGGAGGTTGACAAGACCTCATGTCACGCATCAAACTGTTCCTGTATCTTTTAGCACTGGTGTTCTGCATAAAGAGAAAATACAGTTACAAATTATTGAGTCTCCTACCGTGCCTATCATATTGGGCTATCCATGGTTGGCTAAACACAACCCAGTGGTGAACTGGGGAAAAGGGGATTTTTAATCGTGGGGATCAAAATGCTGGTCCAGATGTCTGGGCATGACTGCTACAGTTGGTAGCTTGAATGTAGCCACTGCTCCTCCACTCTCTACTGTAGTACCCGAGTGGTACAGAGACTTAAAGGAGGTGTTCGATAAGGGTAAATCCGAGATCTTGCCACCTCACAGGCCGTATGATTGTGCCATAGACATATTTCCAGGCACCATGCCTCCAAGCGGTCATGTGTATCCACTTTCTCAGAAAGAAAATGATATTATGGAAGAATATATACGTGAAAACCTAGCCAAAGGGTTCATACGTCATTCCTCCTCTCCTGCGGGAGCGGCTTTCTTCTTTGTGTCTAAAAATGAGGGGGATTTAAGACCTTGCATTGACTATAGAGGGTTAAACAGAATCACTATACGTAATGCCTACCCCATCCCTTTAATATCCGAGTTGTTCGACTGCTTAAGAGATGCCAAAATTTACACAAAGTTGGACCTTCGTGGTACGTACAATTTGGTGAGAATCAAGGAGGACCACGAGTGGAAGACTGCCTTTAATACTCGCAGTGGTCATTATGAGTATTTAGTTATGCCTTTTGGCCTATGCAATGCACCTGCAGTCTTCCAAGACTTTATAAATGATGTCCTGAGGGATTTTTTGCAAGTCTTTGTAATCATCTATTTAGATGATATTCTGATATATTCTCCTGATGTTGAGACACACACTGTCCATGTAAGGACAGTGTTGGAAAGGTTACTGGAGAATAAACTATACTGTAAGTTAGAGATGTGTCTGTTTGACATAACTTCAGTACATTTCCTGGGTTACATCATCACACCAAATGGATTTGAGATGGATCCTAAAAAGCTATCTGCCATCAGAGAATGGCCACTACCTCAAGGTCTGAAAGCCATACAAAGAGTTCTTGGTTTCACGAACTATTATAGGAGGTTTATCAAAGGGTTCTCTTCTGTTGTGTCTCCCATCACGGCCATGACTAAGAAGGGTGCTCAGAATCAGGTTTGGAGTGACCAGGCCAAGCAGGCATTCCAGTCACTTAAAGAAGCGTTTGTCTCAGCACCTATCCTAAGGCATCCCGTACCAGGCCTTCCATTTCAGCTTGAGGTTGATGCATCTGAAATAGGGATTGGTGCAATTCTGTCTCAAAGAGAAAGTCCTGAGGGACCTGTACATCTTTGTGGGTTTTTCTCTAGAAAGATGACACCTGCTGAGAAAAACTATGACATAGGGAACAGAGAATTACTAGCAGTTATAGCGGCCCTCAAGGAATGGCGCTATTTGTTAGAAGGCACTAAAGATCCCGTGATAATTATCACAGACCATAAGAATCTAGTGTACATGGGAGATGCCAAACGCCTGAATTCCAGGCAAGCCAGGTGGTCACTGTTCTTGTCAAGTTTCAACTTTTTGTTAACTTATCGTCCTGGTTCTAAAAACACAAAAGCTGACGCTTTATCTAGACAGTTCAAGTCATATGAACAGCACACGTTTGACCACAGTCCAATCATTCCTCACGAGAGGATCTTGGGTACCACGGTCTTGAAAGTGTCTTCTCCTTTGCTGGAGAGAATCCAGGCTGGTCAGGGTGTTGCTCCTCTTGGAAAACCTCCTGGGAAAATGTTTGCACCTGAGGAGGAGAGAACACAGATGATGAGGATTTATTATGATTCCAAACCCTATGGGCATATGGGAATAAATAAAACAGTGGCCACGATTGGGAAACAGCTCTGGTGGGGTGGTATGCGAAGGGATATTAAAGACTACATAGCCACATGTGACGTGTGCTGTAGAAGTAAAAATTCCCAGTCCTTACCTGTTGGTCTCTTGCAGCCTTTACCCGTGCCAGAGAGATCTTGGTCCCACCTATCGATGGACTTTATCACAGATTTACCACCTTCTAAAGGTAATACTGTAATCCTTACAGTGGTAGATAGGTTCTCTAAGGTGGTACACTTTATACCACTGGTAAAGCTTCCTTCAGCCAGTGAGCTGGTACCAGTATTAATACAAAGTATTGTTAGACTTCATGGGGTTCCTCTGGGAATAGTATCCGACAGAGGAACTCAGTTCGTGTCTCGTTTCTGGCGAGGATTTTGTGAAAACCTAGGTATTGAGTTGAGCTTCTCCTCTGGTTATCACCCACAAACTAATGGGGCCGCAGAGAGAGCCAACCAAAGTGTTGAGCAGTACTTGTGTTGCTTCGTGTCTGAAAAACAAAATGAGTGGGCAGACCTGTTACCCTGGGCTGAGGTTGCTTTAAACAACTCAGTAAGTGAAACCACAGGCAACTCACCTTTCCATGCAGTCTATGGTTATGACCCTCCCATGCTCCCTTCTGAATTCCAAGCGACTGCTTTGCCAGCCTTGGACGAACATCTGAATGACATGAAAGGGACATAGGAGAAAGTAAAAGAGAATATGAAGGCCAATATTGAGAAACAAAAAATAAAAGCAGACAGACGCAGAGGTCCTGCACCGGTATATACGGTTGGGGACAAAGTATGGCTGTCTACCAGAAACATCAAATTGTTGTTGCCATCCATGAAGATGGCTCCCAGGTTTATTGGGCCTTATAATGTGTTAAAAAATATTAATCCTGTCTCTTATGCATTGGCTTTGCCTCCTTCTCTACGTATACATAACGTATTTCATGTCAGCCTCCTGAAGCCTCTTACCTGTAATAAGTACACCAGAATTGCTGTTCCCCCTCCGCCTATCAAGTCTCAGGGTGAGGAGGAGTACAAGGTCTGTGCCATCCTGCAGTCCCGTCTGGTCAGGGGTGTCTTGCAGTACCTGATGGACAGGGAGGGTTTTGGTCCTGAGGATCGTTCTTGGCAAGAAGCCTGCAATATCCATGCGCCTCGTCTGGTTCGTCTGTTTCATGAGGCCCATCCTTCAGCGCCTGGTGGTCGTTCTGGGCCCGACCGTAGACAGGGGGGGTTCTGTTACATCCTCAGCCCCCGCTGTGCCCCCTGGGGGGTCTGGGCAAGAAGGGGGACCGCTGGCTGGTCAGGTGCCAGCACTTTCTGCTGGAAGATCGGCATTGTACCGGCTGGGTGGAGTAGAGGTAATGTCACTGCTCTGCATGGAGAGAGCCTGTGGAGTCATGGGTTCGATCCCAACGAGCAACCTCTCCAGTAAGTGTCCTTGGCAAGACACCTAACGGTACAGACTCGCCACCCAGGACATACTTGAAAACAAGAGAAATCTTAATGTATCCTTCCTGGTAAAATCCTTTCTCAAAAAAAATAAAAAATCTGAGGGGGCAGGGTCAGGTGTGGTTACCAGGAGCCACAGGCTTTAAAACAGGGCTCTAGGCGTTGCCTCATCGCCCTGTTGTGGAGCTCATTTCACGCACCGCTACTTCCTAAATCAATTTGAATTTACTGTTGACGACCCTGCTTTGTATGAGATTCCAGCTCCTGTTATTTGACCCGGCTTGGCTTTTGACTACTCTCTCACTATTGTGTATTTTACGTTGCTCGTTTATTTTAGTGATTTAACTAGGGATGTGTGTTTCGGGTTTCGGAATTTTGGAATTTTCACGAAATTTCCCGATTCGTGTTTTCGGATGCGGCCAATTTTCCGAAAATTTTTAGATCCGAAAATGGCAGATCCGAAAAGTTTTCCGAGCCGAAACGAAATATTTTTGGAATTTTCGAATGGACTTGAAATGTGTCAAATCGAAATTTATTGCTTTGAAACGAGAACAGACGTTCCGAAAAAATGAAAATTTCTGTAATCACGAAAAGTCGATACAAAAAACGAGTAAAGTGACACGAAAATATGAAAAATGGTCGATATTCCGAAAACATGTACAATTCCGAAAAACGAAAATTTCTGAAATCACGAAAAGTCGATACAAAAAACGAGCAAAGTGACATGAAAATACGAAAAATGGTCGATATTCCAAAAAAAAATGTACACGAAAAACGAGTCGAGCCGAACGGAATCGAAACAGAAATCGGTGGAAACGAGCCGAATCGAAAAGTTTAAACATCCGAACAAATCGAACCGAATCGAACCGAAAAAAAAATTGGTGCACAAGCCTAGATTTAACCCCATGCTGGTTGCTGGGTTGATCGCTCGCTGTTTGGTTTCTGTTCCTTCACATTTGGGGATATCGTTTGTAACCCTCCGGGGTCCCTTTACCCAGGGTACTACTCATGTTAATGTTTTTGCAAAGACCACGATAACAAACGATTGTTTATTTCTGTTTTAATGTTATTTCTAATCGCATCTCTGTAAATATTAGCAATAACAATCTTGTATGCAAGTCAGTACCTTCCGAGAGTCACCAGGTATCTACTAATTCTAAGTATTTACCAGAACGATTGGTTTCTGCATCTCTGACTGCCCTGCAACTTGAATACTTCACGGACTGTCGTTCCACGTATGCTGTTTCTGAGCGTGTCCTAGGTAATCTGTTGGTCTCAAAACCTTCAGATCTTAGATACAATTCAGTTAGTCCTTGTGTCTCCTTGGCTATTAAGTTACAGTCTGTAGTTTATAAACCTTTTGTATTATTCAAGCAGATACTTCTGCCCTCAAGGATCTCAACTCCGCTACTTGTGTGGCAGCGTTACCGCTACCGTTACAGTGACACAGCAGCCAGGAAGCTGAATGACTTTGGCTGCTCCATCCTCACTGTGCATGGGAGATGGAAGGGAGCCTCGGAGTTGGTAATATTTACTTGTGGGGGTGTCTGCTTTCAGTGCCCCCTCTGTCAGGTGCCTGGGGCAAGTTCCCCTCTCTGCCCCCCTTGCTACGCCACTGGCTCATGTACAAAGATCTCCGTAACCGCGCCCTTGCATACATCTCCTCCCTTCAGACCTGTCGTCAGAAATCTTGAAGCCCCATACTGAAGTTCTGATTGGGGCCCGATGCAGACATATTATTTTTGTTTTTAAAATATGTAACATTACTCACACACATGTACACAGAGACCCTGCCCCCATACATGCTGCACATACAGTAGCACGCAGGCTGCGCACACACATCATACAGGCTGAACAAACACACTCATCATGCAGGCTGAACAAACACACACATCATGTAGGCTGAACACAAACATACATACACATCATGCAGGCTGGACACACACACATCATGCAGGCTAAACACACACACACATCATGCAGGCTAAACACACACACACATCATGCAGACTAAACACACACGCACACACATACATCATGCTGAACACACACACATCATGCAGGCTGAAAACACACACACTCACATACATCATGCAGGCTGAACACACACACAAACACATCATGCAAGTTGAACACGCACACACACACTCACATCATGCAGGCTGAACACACACTCACATTCATCATGCAGGCCGAACACACACTCACATCCATCATGCAGACAGAACACACACACACTCACATACATCATGCAGGCTGAACACTAGGGATGAGCCGAACGCCCCGTGTTCGGTTCGACTTCGAACTCCAACAATTTCAAAATTCGAGTTCGAACTCAAACACGATCCGAACTCAATGTAAGTCAATGGGACCCGAACGTTCTATTTTTAGAGTGCCCTCCAAGAGGGCATATATGCTAGATATTTGCCATAAAAGGTGTTTGGGGGTCCGGGTAGTGCCCTGGGGGACAGGAAACAAGGACAAAAAGTAAAAAAAAAAACTTTTTTAAAGGAACAGTGAGTTTTCCATGAAATAAAGGTTAACAATAAAATGAAAAATTCCTTCAAATATCGTGCCTAGGAGGTCCCCATAATCTGCCCGTGAAATGGCAGACTTGTAGGATGTATAGAAACATTTAAAAACAAAAAAATTACATTTCAAATGACTGTAAATGGTTTCCCTTTAATCTATTCATAAACAACTGCTTGGGGTGGCAGCCTGTATGAAAAGAAGAGATGTTTTAGGACACGCAGAACAAGTTTAGTGATTTTTTTTGCTAAATTATTGTGAAACTTATGCAGGCTTTGGATGAAAGTAACAATAGGTGCTATAAAATTGGGCCTTTAGTGTCGGCAACAGTGCTGTCACACCGTAACCCCTCAGTGGTATTGTGGAAGAGTGCAGGGTTGGACCCTGCAGTCAAATATTAAAATGATATGAATCTGGTATAGGCTTCAGTGGCAGTGCACCCAAATATTTTACCTTTGGTGGCAGCAAGTACCTTCACATCGTAACCCCTTTGTGGTATTGTGGAAGAGTGCAGTGGTGGAGGTTTTGGGAATGCAGAAGAGATCCCCGATCTATTCTGTTACGTCAGCATCAGGGGATTGATAGCTGCTGATCCAGGACTGATTCATTTTTATAAATGTCAGCCGGTCTACAGAGTCGGTGGACAGACGCACTCTTTTGTCTGTGACAACCTCCAGCGGCATTGAACGTCCTTTCAGAAAGCACGCTAGATGGAGGGCAACCTAGTAGCTGCATAGCATATTGGCTAAGTTCTGGCCAGTGATCCAATCTCAACACCCAGTAAGCCAGTGGATCATCTGCTGGAAAGGTATCCAGGTCTGCCCTTGCCCCTAGGTAGTCCTGCACCATACGGTGAAGACGCTGGCAATGGGTGCCTACATTTGACTTCCCTGGGCGTCGTGGACAAAAAAAATTAAAAAGGCATCAGTCAAGCGGCCCCGGCCTTCACCGCTCTTCCTCTGTTCATTCGCAGCCTCAGAAGCACCTGTGTCATCACTTGGTAACCTACCAGTGCCTGGGAAGGTGTTACACAAGTGTCGCATTAGAGCGTCCTCAAGTTGTTTTATCCTGTCCTCCCTCTTTACCCTTGTATCGTGGATTAAGAAGGTTTACAGACCAGTAATGATCCCTCTCCTTGATAGCACGAATCCTGGGGTCCTTTAGCAGGCTTTGTAGGATAAGGGAGCCCATGCAGCGTAGGTTGGAGGTGGCATTAGCTTCCGAGTCTTCCTGGTAGCTGAGGATGACCCCATCGTGCACTTCCTCCTCCCAGCCACGTACTAGTCCTTGTGTTTCTGGGCACACAAAACCCTCCCTTGAGTAATCCCCACCTTCCATGCCCCACTACTTAAATATTCCTCCTCATATTCCTCCTGTCTGATCTGAGGACCCGCAGGAATGCTGTCTACGGAAAGACTGGGGCCTTGAGAGCTAGGGAAGGCCTCCTCTTCCTCCCACTGCTCTGCCTCTAGTGCCACATCTATAATTCCCTGCAGAGTGCACCCCAGCAGGAACACTAAAGGAATTGTGTCACTGATGCATGCACTGTCCCTGCTCACCATCCTCGTTGCCTCCTCAAATGGTGACAGTACAGTGCATGCATCCTTGATCATCAGCCACTGTGGAGGGGAAACCAAGTTGACCTGAACCTGTCCTTGTGCCATACTCACACAGGTACTCATTGATGGCCCTCTGCTGCTTGTGCAGACGCTGCAGCATTGCCAATGTCGAGTTCCACCTGGTGGGCATGTCACAGATCAGGCGGTTTGTGGGAAGGTGGAATTCTGTTTGAATTTCTGCCAGGCGAACACTTGCTGGGAATGACCGTTTGAAGTGGCTGCAGACTTCTGGCCTGGCTGAGAAGCTCTGCCAGCCCTGGGTACCTGGTTAGGAAATGCTGTACCACTAGATTTAGGACGTGTGCTAGGCATGGTACATGTGTCAATTTACCCTTGCGTAGGGCGGAGAGAAGGTTGCTGCCATTATTACAGACAACCATTCCCAGCTGAAGCTGGCGTGGTGTTAACCATCGCTGCGCCTGCCACTGCAGAGCTGACAGAATTTATGGCCCGGTGTGGCTCCTGTCCCCTAAACAAACCAGCTCAAGCACAGTATGGCATCTTTTTGCTTGAGCCATTGCGTAGCCCCTGCCACGCGTCGGTTTAACTGCCACTTCGCCAGAGATAGAGAAGGAGGAGAAGGAAGAGGTGGTGGAGCAGACAGATCTCATATTAGCAGCTTTCTGGAGGCGTGGTGGATGAGCAAGCTCCAGCAGAGAGCCCCGTCCTGGATCCCTCCCAGCTGCAATCAGAGTTACCTAGTGTGCCGTAAAGGAAATGTAACGGCCCTGTCCATGCTTGCTGGACCACGTGTTTAAAGTAATGTGCACCTTGCTGCTGACTGCCTTTCCCAATGACTCCATAACATTGTGTTCCACGTACTGGTATAGTGCAGGAATGGCCTTCCGTGAAAAGAAATGGCATTTTGGAACCTGCCACTGTGGTACAGCACATTCGGCAAATTCACGGAAGGAAGCAGAGTCCACCAGCTGGAAAGGCAGCAGCTGTAATCCGAGTAATTTTGCTAAACTGGCATTAGGCGCTGTGCTTGGGGATGGTTGGGACTATATTTTTTCTTATGCTGCAGCAGCTGGGGCAACGTAATCTGACTGTGTAAATCTTCAGCTGATGGGATGCTGTCACATTCTGTGGAAGGACTTGATACACCCATTACTGTAGCATTATCCCTGTCAGTGGAGGTTGTAGGCAATGACATGGCAGGACATATACAGTTGTGTTCAAAATTATTCAACCTCCACTGAAATTGAGTGTTTTGGCCAGTTTGAGATAGATTTTGATCATTCAGTCATCTTGCGTACAATTAAATCAAAGAGGCACGTGTAGGTCAGACAAATATAACATAACATTTATAATGAAATAACCACAAATGTCTTTTCTGTGCTCACATCATTATCAGTTTTATTCAACCCCCAAGTGACATTCAATCTTAGTACTTAGTACAACATCCTTTTACTGTTATAACAGCTTTTAAACGTGAAGCATAGCTTGACACAAGTGTCTTGCAGCGATCTACGGGTATCTTCGCCCATTCATCATGGGCAAAAGCCTCCAGTTCAGTCACATTCTTAGGCTTGCGCACTGCAACTGCTTTCTTTAAGTCCCACCAGAGGTTCTCAATCGGATTTAAGTCAGGTGACTGCGATGGCCACTCCAAAATGCTCCAGCCTTTAATCTGCAACCATGCTCTAGTGGACTTGGAAGTATGCTTGGGATCATTGTCCTGTTGAAAGGTCCAACGTCTCCCAAGCCTCAGGTTTGTGACGGACTGCATCACATTGTCATCCAATATCTCCTGGTACTGAAGAGAATTCATGGTACCTTGCACACGCTGAAGCTTCCCTGTACCTGCAGAAGCAAAACAGCCCCAAAGCATGATTGACCCCCCGCCATGCTTCACAGTAGGCAAGGTGTTCTTTTCTTCATAGGCCTTGTTCTTCCTCCTCCAAACATAGCATTGATCCATGGGCCCAAACAGTTCTAATTTTGTTTCATCAGTCCACAGAACACTATCCCAAAACTTCTGTGGTTTGTCCACATGACTTTTGGCATACTGCAATCGACTCTTCTTATTCTTTGGAGACAGCAAGGGGGTGCGCCTGGGAGTTCTGGCATGGAGGCCTTCATTACGCAGTGTGCGCCGTATTGTCTGAGCTGAAACTTCAGTATCCACATCTGACAAATCTTTTCTCAGTTCCTCAGCAGTCACACGGGGACTTTTCTCCACTCTATGCTTCAGGTAGCGCACAGCAGTCGAAGTCAGCATCTTCTTTCTGCCACGACCAGGTAGCGTTTCAACAGTGCCCTTTGCCTTGAATTTGCGAATGATGCTTCCTATGGTCTCTCTTGGTATGTTTAACATCTTTGCAATCTTCTTATAGCCATTGCCCTTCCTGTGAAGAGTAATCACCTCTTCTCTTGTCTTCCTGGACCATTCTCTTGACTTCACCATGTTTGTAACCACACCAGTAAATGTCTAGAAGGAGCTGAGTATCACAGTCATTTTAAAGCTGCCTAATTGGTGCTTATTATGCTTTATTGCTGCTCCGTGACATCCACAGGTGTTTTCAATACCTGATTGAAAACACTTGAATGAACCTCTGTTCTTCAGAGTGGTAGTCTTTAAGGGGTTGAATAATTGTGTCAATGAAGAATTCACAAAAGAAACATTTACTACTGTATTACAAAACCAATTGATGTCATTTTAGTTGCATATGGTTCTTTAAAAAGTCCTTGTAGGATTTCATTCTGAATACAATTACAAATGTACACTAAATTCCCTAAAACCCTTTACAGCATTGGGGGTTGAATAATTTTGAACACAACTGTAGTGGGGGTAGAGACAGATGAAGAGGAGGAGGACCTATGCAAAGTGTTGTTCCAACGGGATGCATGGCAGGTGGTCATATGTCACCTGGATGAGGATGGCCTGGTTAGCCAATCCTGCAAATCCTCTGTATGTTGCTGCTGCTTAAGATTGCCAGCACCAGTTAGAAACAAGGACAAGTGTGGCCCTGCAGAGGATGCACCACGTCCATGATGACCAGGGGCACAGCCTTCCGACAAAAAGGCTGCTTGCCCTCTTATCTGTGTCTGGGAGCGTCTGCCTGTCCTTTTTGGTCTTTCTGACATGGTGAGTGATAGATAGATTAAAGATCTACAGAAGTCTGATTCAACTCTGGTATATAGATTGGACATATACAGAAGTCTGATTCAGAACTCTGGTATATAGATTAAAGATATTCAGAACTCTGCTATAAATCAGCGATTTTACTGATATTTTCCCTGCAAGGCTTCCAATGTCCTCTGATTCACTTCCTCTCCTGCAGGCTGCAACACCCTGATACCTGGCAAGACACAGATTCAACTCTGAATAGATAAACAGATGAACTCTGATTAAACTGTGTTATTGTATGGTATCTAGGATTAGATTAAAGATATACAGATTTTCCAGAACAATGCTGTAAATCAGTGATACACACTGTCCCTGATAGCAGGCTGTGCCAAGACAGATTCAAATTTGCTGAACTCTGGTAGAACTCACTGATACACACTGATAACAGGCTGTGCCAAGACAGATTCTAATTTGCTGAACTGTGGTATAACACACTGATACACACTGATAACAGGCTGTGCCAAGACAGATTCTAATTTGCTGAACTGTGGTATAACTCACTGATACACACTGATAACAGGCTGTGCCAAGACAGATTCAAATTTGCTGAACTCTGGTAGAACTCACTGATACACACTTTCCCTGATAGCTTGGCAGTGCCAACACAGATTCAAATTCCCAGAAATCTTCTACAACGTCACTGATACACCCTGACAGAACAATCTCCTCTCTGATTCACTCCTGCAAACACACACGCTGGGGCTGCAGGCAGGAAAGCCTTATATAGTGTGCTGCGGGACTTAGCTCTGTGAGCCCATGATTGGGCAAAATTTGCCCAATCAGGACTCTGAGCCGTGATTGGCATAGTCTTGCACCTGACCTGTAGTCAAGTGCAAGGCTGTAGCCAATTACAAGCTTCAGGCCAGTGGAAAAGTGCATTGTGGGCGAACATGCGGCTGAAATGTTCACAGTTCGACGACCAGCCGAACGGGTGATGTTCGAATCGAACTCCGAACAGATCCGAACCGAACGCTCATCCCTATTGAACACACATACACACACACACACATACATCATGTAGGCTGAACACAAATACACACATACACAATTACATCAACAATGATGCTACACTAATGATTTTTTCTATGGGGGCTTTGCTAAAAAATCACATAATTCCCCCCCCCCAAAAAATATAACGAGTTCCCATTTTTAATTATTTTAAAAAGCATACCCCAAAGAAATCTAACCGCAAAGGCTCGGATGATAAAATGTGAAAAAATCACTTTACACGCTATAGATGATTAAAAATTTTAAATTTATTGCATTTTTGGTTATAGTAGTCAGTTAAGGCATGACATATACATATAATAATGATATAATATGAATCTCCCAAGTCTGCCGAAAAAAGGATATATGATTTGTCTGGGTTGTATAATAAAACATGACTTCAAATCGCATTTAAACATGATGAGCAAAACCGGTAAAAAGGATTTTTTTCAAATTTCTTTTTCCGATTATTTTAAAATGCCATTTTTTTTCTGTAACAGACCTCTTTATTATTATTCATAAGACCTTATATATTATTTCCATGCATTTTAATGCAGTACTTTTTTTGCAAACTGTTGCGTCTTTTTATGTTTTTTCTTTCACCCCGTTTGGCAGCTTGTCTGCTTTTTTCAGCGGCATTCGATGGTCTCTTTGAGTCCTCAGCTGCGTTCAGCGGTCCATTCGATGGGTCGTCGGCTACGTTCGGCGGCTTGCAGGTGCATTCAGACGTCTGTTCAGTGGTTTTCGCCAGATCGTCAGCTGCGCTCGGTGGTTCGTCGGGTACGTTCGGCGGTCGTTCAGCAGCGTTTGGCGGTTTGCTCGGGCGGGTTGCGAAATTCACTGCAGGGTCGGAAAAATTGGCTGAACTGCAGTGACATTTCAGTGCTTTCTGAATAACCCTGTAAATGAGGAATTAATGGAAATGATATTTCACCACACGAGGGCACCAAAACCACACATGTGAAATAATACAATTGATAGTTATCCACAAGAGGACACACACACAGAAAAAATTGAATAAAGAAACATATAGCTGCTCCTTTCTTTTGGGACAGCAATCCAGGATTTTTCCATAAAATAATTAGGGCTGCAACTAAAGATTATTTGCATAATCAATTAGTTGGCCAGTTATTTTTTCGATTAATCGATTCATCGGATAAAAAATATACTTTTTGTTTTTACTTAAAAGGAATATTATGTAAAAAAAAATAATCAAAACCTGCCTCACATTTCCTTTATTTCGTAACAATTTGCGTACGTAGTGTATATTATTTTCGTACGAACATATACAAGTTGCATACTTTTCGCACACAAGGTACACGAGCGCCTGGTCAGAGTGATGGATTAATGCTGCGTACACATCTTAAGCCAATGTCTGCTTTCTCCCCAAACGAACGCTGCTATGAGCACTCAGATGATGTCAGCACGAAAACAGGGCGAGAAGGGGGGCACTCCACACAACCTGACCACTTTAATAAGCTTAAGTGGTCAGGGTGCGTAGAGTGTCCCTTTACAATAATTTCATGAATAAACTGGATGGGAGCAGGGTCCGGAGGTGGAATGGAATGAGTTTGGGCAAAGGACTTGACCCGAGTATGAGAGAGAGTGGGTTTGGACAAAAGACCTGACCTGAGTGTGGGAGGGAGTTTGTGGGAAGGGACTGGACCAAGGGGAAAGAATGGCAGCTTCAGACCAAAGAGGGGTGGCAGGCAGGTTGGGGTGATGCACAGGATTCCAGCTTCGAGCAAGTATAAAACACCAGCGGTTACGCGCCCATACCCATTGGCAGTATCACAGGGTTTGTGTGCTTGCACTTCTGCAGTTGGAAACTGAATAAAATCCAACTGGTTATGTCTGACATAACCCTAGAGCAAAATCTTACTGAGTAAAGCAGTTGACAAGTCTTCTCCAATCAGGTCCGAACCAGAGTCTGAGGCTATAACATTTAACTAGTCTGACTGTAAACAGTGTGTGCTGTACACAAATCGATTAGTCGACAGCCGATTAATCGTAATGAGAATAGTTGACAACTGTTTTCTTTATCGATTAGTTGTCGATTAATCGATTAATTGTTTCAGCCCTAAAAATAATACTTTTATTGAGACATAGATAAAAATCCAATGTCAAAGTTTCAGACATTCTGTCCTAATGAAAGATCTAAGCCTGCAACAAACATTGGCAATGGATTTTTAAAGGGAAACTACTACTAACATTAGCTGTAAGCAGGCCCGGACTGGCCATCAAGCAAACTGGGCGTTTGCCCAGTAGGCCACTAGTCTCCTGGGCCGGTCGGCCGCTACTATTCCTTGCCGGTCGACCGGCTGACATAGCCAGCCACCCTGCAAGGCAGCCTAGGTTGACTAAAGAGGGTGGCCTGCGAGCCCTATGACCTAATAAGAGGGAGCCGGCCATCCGTCGGCCACCCTCTGATTAGGTCACAGGGTGCACCCACACACATGCGGCCTGGGATTAAGGCCAGATCCTTCTGTTCCTGCTGCGTACGCCAGGATGTCTCTCTCCCGGCTCCTGCCTGCACGCACCACTGGGCCAGCCACGAGGTATGCGCGAGTAGCGGGGCTTGGCTTGTCATGTGAATGGGGGGGGGGGTTGAAATAATTTATTCGCTGTGGGGGTTTGAAATAATTGTGCTGGGGGTTTGAAATAATTGATGTGCTGGGGCTGAATGAATGGATGTGCTGGGGGGCTGAAAGAATTGATTTGCTGGGGAGGCTGATTACATTACATAAGTGAATAAGAGAGAGGTTTGTGAGGATACTGAAGACAAGCAACGTCACTAGTGGCCTGCTCTACGGTGGGGCCTGCTCAGGTCTCACAGGGTTTATGCTCGATTGTAGACATGTGCATTCGTTTTAGTACTAAAATGATTTAATGAAATAAATAACCTGGATCGGCGCAAAATAATGCTCTCTGGGGTCCTGGAATCTCGCGTAGATATGTATAAAAAAGGAGACAAATAATAGTGCAACACTGATATATACAAATTACTGTAAGTGTATATGAGATATATCCCACTCACAAATATAGAGCCGTAACACTGGCTCTAAGTGGGTCCAGGCATGTGGGTAATTATCTTCAATTTCTTAGGTGACCCCCACCTTACAGCAAATTTTGAGGAGCTCACATAGCTCGTGGATGTATGCCCACGGGTTTTTTTAGATGGGAAAAAACCCAAAGGAAAAACCACCAGTAATCCAGGAAACAGCACCAATAATCCGGAAAACAGCAAAGCAGGAAACGGGATTGAAGGTAGAAAATAAAATTTATTAAAATATAGTTAAAATAACCACCAGAACGCGTTTCGCCGCATCAAGTAGCGGCTTCATCAGCTGGAATGGTTGTGATGGGCTTGTAGGCCCTTTTATAGTGTCCATAAGTAGTCTTAATTGTTCCCATGTGTCCTGTTTGCTGTCCCGATTGATCCTTCCGTTTTCGGCGCTGGGCGCCGCCATTTTGCGCATGCGCGGTTCACTTCCGCGTTCCACACGCCTATTCTCTTACTTCCGCGTTCCACTGTGTTCCAAGCACCGCTATTTTACTTCCGGTCGGCGGTTTCTTAACCAGAAGATGGAAATGGATACAGAATTCTCTTTCTCTTCACAATGTTCAGAGTTTGGGGTTTTAATAAACCTTTTTCTTTTCATCATATGCAGTATAGAAACAAGAAATTTACAGGCATTAAACTCAAATAGATCAACATGATTAAAATGGTTAAAATGAATTGTGCACCCCTGCAGGGTCTCCCTATGGACCAGCAATATATTTATATCTCATGCATAATACCTAAAAAAAGGGGGGGGAATTGGAGGCTATTTTATATATATTAAACTTTTTTTAGAAAAACTATCTCTTAGTATTGTAAAGGTAAATAATTCAATAGTGGCCATATAGATACCATCCCATTTAGTAAACTTCTTTATCAAAAAAGTGACTAGTGCTATATTTTAAAATTGATTGCAATTTGATAAAATATTAATTAATGTGATATATTAATAGTGTAAACCTCATTTATGCAAAAATATTATGCAAAATTATTATTAAAGTGCTTTTTGCTAAATTTGAGTACAATTAAATATATTATCATTTTTAAAGTACTTTTATTCAGTGTGTTAATTACAAAATTACAATGTGTCTAGAATATATAACAATATCCTCCCTTGTATTAATAAAATAATAAATATCAAAAAATCTCATTTTTATGAGGGTGCTATTTAAAGTGCCATATCATTACTGACTATTGTTTAAATGTCAAAATGTATACCTAATTAAGTGTATTATTGTTTTCAAGTGCTTTAATGCATTATATATTATTAAATAAAGTGAGAAAAAAAAAAAGATAATTTTATGAATCTATTTTCTCACAGTTCCTCCACATGTGGTAATATTTATATATAGCCCCTTACATCATGAAAGGTAAAGAGGGTGGGTATATATTTTATTTAAGACCCCAAGAGATGCACAACGAACTCATAAAAAACTCGTAAAAAATTCGTAGAAAATTCATAGAAAATGGACCACCTCGAAATCATTGTTTAACCCATTTGGTGCCATAGTACCCATTTCATAGATGGTCCGCATCTCCTCTTGTCCCAACTTATTAATAATATTATCATCTATATTAACTCTATGTATTTTCTTAATGGCCATGAATCTCAAACCTACTGGAGAACCTCCATGTTGGAGCTTAAAATGTAATGAAACGGAGTGTTTTTCGTACAACTTTTTTATGTTTCTGACATGTTCCGAAATTCTTATATTTAGGGCCCTTTTTGTGCGACCAACGTATTGGAGGCCACAAGGACATTCTAAAAGATATATTACACTTTTTGAGCAACAATTAAGAACTTCTTTTATTTGTATCTTTTGGTTAATTTTTCTATTCATATATTCTATTCTGCAATCTTTCCTATTGCGAGTCGACCTACAGGCGAGACATTGTCCACAGACATAAAAGCCATTTTTTAAATTAAATTGATTCTGATTTATTTTTTTGTTTTTAGGTTTGCTATGTACCAAATTCATTTTTAGGTTCTTAACTCCTCTAAATACTATTTTTGGCTGTTCCCCCAATATGCTATTTAAATCTTTGTCTTTCTGAAGAACATGCCAATGTTTCTTAATTATTCTCTTCATATTTTTGGCTTTACTGCTGTAGTCACACAGAAATAGAACTTCACCTTCTTTGATGTTTTTTTTGGGTTTATATTTAAGTAAATTCGTCCGGTCCTCCTGTTTGAGTTGGTCGATAATTGTATCCAACTCTAGGGCATTATACCCCTTTTCTAGGAATTTCTCTTTTAATTGATTAGCCTGTTGCTCAAAAATGTTGAGGTCTGAGCAATTCCTCCTCAAGCGCATGAATTGCCCCTTGGGTACCCCTTTGAGCCACGATGGATTGTGGCAGCTTGTGGTGTTTATATAGGTATTAGTATCTACCTCTTTGAAAAAAGTTTTGCATTTGACAGATCCTTCGCTGATGTATATTTCTAGGTCAAGAAAAGTTATTTTCTCCCTACTCCATTTATTTTCTAATGCAATACCCCAAACTTGACTATTGAGACTATCCAAAAAGATGATCAGGTCTTCCTCATTGCCTCTCCAAACAAAGAATACGTCATCGATGTAACGTCTATAAAGGGGGATGTTGTGCGCCCAGCTATGCGAACCGTAGACAAACTGGGCTTCCCAGCCTGCCATATATAGGTTCGCATAGCTGGGCGCAAACTTAGTCCCCATTGCCGTACCATTCTTTTGCAAGAAAAAATCTTCCCCAAATTTAAAATAATTATTTTCTAAGATGAATTGTATACACTCCATGATGAAACCCACCTGTATATCATCCAATTTCTTGGAGTCACTTATTCTTTCATTAACTATTTGCATGCCCATAGCGTGGGGTATATTACTGTACAGTGAATTAACATCACTTACAACCATTATGTAATCTTTCTCCCATTTTATTTCATCTAATATCTGTAGTATGCTGATAGTATCCTTTAGATACAATGGCATCTCCTTAACAATTGGCTGAAGAAGGATATCTACATATTCAGACAAGCAGCTCGTAATAGAATGGATTCCTGCCACTATGGGTCTCCCAGGTGGTTCAGTTATATTTTTATGGATCTTAGGCAAAATATAAAAGTGTGGGGTCTTGATATCCTCGATCATTAAATACTGAAATTCACGTTCAGTAAGAATTCCCTTCTCTTTACCACCTTGAAGGAGGACCTGAAGATTTTCTCTAATAGTTATTATGGGATTACTTTTTAATTTGGTATACTTTTTTATCCTCCAATATACGCAATGCTTCCTTATTATATGCTTCTTTTGACCAGACAACAATCCCCCCTCCCTTGTCCGCAGGTTTTATTACAATCGTCTCATCATTATCAAGATTTTTTATCGCTTTTTTTTCTTCTATGGTGAGATTATAATTTTTCTCCCTAACCACCATCCTATCTATGTCAGTGGACACCAAATTTTCAAACATTTTAATTTCGTCAGAAATAATATGTCGCGGGTAAAACTTTGATTTTTTCTTTAAGTTTGTATGTGTAAATTTATCTGGATCAATTGGCATACTATTTTCTACTGGAGATCTCAAAAAATATTTTTTTAGACTTAATTTTCTTTTGAAACGTTGTAAGTCTATATACATACTGAACTTATCCATCCGTTTGGTGGGGGCAAACTTTAGTCCTTTTATTTAGGACTTTAATTTCTGTATTAGTTAAAACCTTCTGACTTAAATTAAAAATACCTTTCATTTTTACCTTCTCTCCCTTTTTTCTCTTAAAGATTCGCTTCCCTGCTCTCTTTCCCCGTCTGTTTTTTCCCAAGATCTTTTCTTTCCCCCCTCTCTTCCTAATCTTGTATCCAGGTCTCTGTGTTCCCCCGGATTCACCCTCCTGTCTAGGGGGTCCCTCCAAAAAACCTCCTCCTCTGGGTTTTCATTGAGGATTCGAAATCTATTGGTCGTAGGGATACTGATTTTTTCAATCTCTTGATCAGCTCTTCTCCTGGTATCTCTGGGTGGAGTAGGATTGTGATCTCCATAGTCTCTTCTTGGAGAAGGATCTCTTTCTTTTCTCCTGAATGAGGGTGATCTATCAATTTTCTGTTCGTCTCTTGTTCTTGCTGCCTGATCCCTTCTCCAATAAGGTCTATTACTTTCTTCCTCATTATAGATATTTCTTCTGTCCCTATACATATCAGGTCTATTTCTTGGGGCCCATCCCCCGTAGTTTCTATCTCTTTCCTGATAGTTGTCTCTTCTAAGGTTCTGATATTCTGATCTAAAAATATCGTTGTTCCTGTGGTCTATAGTCCATCCTATTATTTCTTGGATAGCTTCTGTTTTCCCATCTTTCTGGTTGGGACCCTCTATTGTTGTAAAAAACCCTTTCTCTTCTTTCTTTATCCCAGAGAAATCATTCACTCGTTTCTCTTCATAAGATCTATGTACATTGCCCCTTCTGTAATCCTCTACATCTCTCTCATATTTACGTTTTTTGATTGTCAGTACTTCACTTTCGATTTTTTTCTAATTTTCCTTCCAATTCTCTACTTAATTTCGAGATGTCTTCTTTGGATTGATTCTTTTCAATCAATTCAGTCAATCTTTCGATCTCTTCATTGATCTTAGGTAGTTTTTCCTTCTTTTTTTGAATCACATACTCCATCATAGACACAGAGAAGGTTTCCAACAATTTATTCCAGCCTAACATAAAATCAGGGTCATCTTTCTCAGAGGTGGGAGTTTTTTGAAATCTTAAACCTCTCGGTGTTATTTTATCTCTTTGATATTTCTCTAAAGTAGCAATTTCCAATTTAATTTTTATCTCTTTTATTAAACTCCTTTCTAGATCTATTTCAGATCTTTGTGTGCTGGATCTAGTGGGTCCATGTGTATCTACCCAAATGTCAAATTCTCCTAATGCGGATTCTATATTGCTGGCAATGTTTTTCCTAAAGTTGGTAAACGACATATTGAAGGCAGCTATTGCACCAGTAGGGGAATTTTCTATTCAATCAACAATATAAACAAAGAATGGTGCAGCGCCACACAACATGCATCCACCACCAGGGTGCCCAGATAGCCAATCTCAGGATATAGTGGTTTCCCCTATACCATTAACACAAATAATGAAATAAATAACCTGGATCGGCGCAAAATAATGCTCTCTGGGGTCCTGGAATCTCGCGTAGATATGTATATATCACATTAATTAATATTTTATCAAATTGCAATCAATTTTAAAATATAGCACTAGTCACTTTTTTGATAAAGAAGTTTACTAAATGGGATGGTATCTATATGGCCACTATTGAATTATTTACCTTTACAATACTAAGAGATAGTTTTTCTAAAAAAAGTTTAATATATATAAAATAGCCTCCAATTCCCCCCCTTTTTTTAGGTATTATGCATGAGATATAAATATATTGCTGGTCCATAGGGAGACCCTGCAGGGGTGCACAATTCATTTTAACCATTTTAATCATGTTGATCCTATTTGAGTTTAATGCCTGTAAATTTCTTGTTTCTATACTGCATATGATGAAAAAGAAAAAGGTTTATTAAAACCCCAAACTCTGAACATTGTGAAGAGAAAGAGAATTCTGTATCCATTTCCATCTTCTGGTTAAGAAACCGCCGACCGGAAGTAAAATAGCGGTGCTTGGAACGCAGTGGAACGCGGAAGTAAGAGAATAGGCGTGTGGAACGCGGAAGTGAACCGCGCATGCGCAAAATGGCGGCGCCCAGCGCCGAAAACGGAAGGATCAATCGGACAGCAAACAGGACACATGGGAACAATTAAGACTACTTATGGACACTATAAAAGGGCCTACAAGCCCATCACAACCATTCCAGCTGATGAAGCCGCTACTTGATGCGGCGAAACGCGTTCTGGTGGTTATTTTAACTATATTTTAATAAATTTTATTTTCTACCTTCAATCCCGTTTCCTGCTTTGCTGTTTTCCGGATTATTGGTGCTGTTTCCTGGATTACTGGTGGTTTTTCCTTTGGGTTTTTTCCCATCTAAAAAACCCCGTGGGCATACATCCACGAGCTATGTGAGCTCCTCAAAATTTGCTGTAAGGTGGGGGTCACCTAAGAAATTGAAGATCATTACCCACATGCCTGGACCCACTTAGAGCCAGTGTTACGGCTCTATATTTGTGAGTGGGATATATCTCATATACACTTACAGTAATTTGTATATATCAGTGTTGCACTATTATTTGTCTCCTTTTTTATACATATCTACGCGAGATTCCAGGACCCCAGAGAGCATTATTTTGCGCCGATCCAGGTTATTTATTTCATTATTGTGTGTAATGGTATAGGGGAAACCACTATATCCTGAGATTGGCTATCTGGGCACCCTGGTGGTGGATGCATGTTGTGTGGCGCTGCACCATTCTTTGTTTATACTAAAATGATTTAGTCCGAATTTGGGATAATTTCGTTTTCGTATGACTCAAGAGATACGAAACTGCTCAGTACAAAAAATGAAAGAAACTTAAACAAAATGCACTACATTTTAGTTTCAGTCCTTTTTGTGATATTACATTGATGAGTGAAGGAGACCAGCAATGAAGAGCGCAACATCGCAAAGCTACAGAAAAGGTTTGTATGCGTAATCCTTCCCGACCCCTACCCGAAAATCTGATAGTGATAGATCCGCAGAATACTCACTCGCAGCACAGACAGCCAGCACAGGAGAGGAAACCTTTACTTAAGATGATAAACGCAGCTGGAGAAGGAAAACATTAAAATAAATCACACGTAAAGCTAATGACAGAGGAGGGCTGGATAGTAAAAAAACCTTTATAACAAGCAGCGCTGGGAGAAGAGAGGGACTTTATAAAATGTGTGTTATCTCCCCTCCTGCTCTGCATAATAGGGGCTTAGGTCTGATACATTTTATATTATCCAGGAGCACTATCCCCCTTTCCTCATCCTATAATACACGTTTTATATAAAGTCCCTCTCTTCTCCCAGTGCTGCTTATTATAAAGTTTTTTTTTACTTCTGATACATTTAGTATCCAGCTCTCACAGTTACTCTGTCATTATGAGCCTTCAGTGTGATTTATTTGAATGTTTTCCCTGGATTTAAAGTGCTTTATTTTATTATAAAAATAAATTTGCACCAGTCATCTCTTCTCTGAGCTTTCAGACCGATTTACGTTAATATTTTCCCTCTCCCCTGCTTTTATAATACTGTCTGTCTGTCTCCCCCACAGAGATACAAAGTTTAAGTAAAAGTTCCCTCTCCTGTGCTGGATAAGCATTGCATTCTGAAATTCTGCACCCTCCACATGCTAATGCAGTAGGAGGTTCTATACAGAGAGGGACATTCATTAGTTCAGGAGGATGTTCTATACATTATACAGAGAGGAGCATTTTTTTTAGCCCTTTAAATCCAGTGGCTGTGAGCGCTGAGATTGGCTGCTTGTTATATTATCTCTCAGTACAAAGTATCAGGCTCAGCTGGTACAGTAACTGACTGCTGCTCATCACAGCGCTCAGTTTCAGTAAACCAAGGAAATAATATTGTTATAACCTCTTCTATATAAAAATATTATTTACTAGTTTTACTGAAACTCTGAGCGCTGTGTTGAGCAGCAGTCAGTTACTGTAAAAGCTTTGCCTGACACATTGTGCTGAGAGTGAGCGATACTGTAACAAGCAGCGATCAGTGATCTCAGCCCTCTGAGGAGCCACTATAATAGTAATTGTATCCGCTGGTTTTCGGATGAATGAAATTAGTTTTCATACTAAAGAACTGAAAACAAATTTTTTTTAGCAACTAAATAAATTGTGTTTTAGGACTAATACATTAGTTCAAAACTAAATTTTGTGCTGTGCACATGTCTACTTGATTGTGCCATTACAGGGATGAATGCTCCATATGCAAATCAGCCTGCTCTCACCCAAAAAGGGTGGCCATTACTAACTGCCAAGGACGTCACCCCTGCATGAGAGATGCAGCAAACCCCAACGATCGTTTCGGCCTTGTTAGGCCTCGTCAGGAGGGTATAACTGACCCCTCTCTAGGCACCTCGAGCAAGGAGTCCACGTCTGGATTACCCTGTATACTTGTAGTGAATAAGAGAGGTTTGTGAGGATCCTGAGGATGAGCAACGGTGCTAGTGGCCTGCTCTATGGTGGGGCCCGCTCAGGTCTCACAGGGTTTTTGCCCGCAGTCAGCCGCTAGTCTTCCTTGCCGGTCAGCCAGCTGACATAGACAGCCACCCGGCAAGGCTGCCTAGGCCACCTGAAGAGGGTGGCCAGCAAGCCCTATGACTTAATAAGAGGGAGCCAGCCATCCTTCAGTCCTCACTGATTAGGTCACATGACGCACCACGTGACGTCATCAGCGGGGGCCGACGGCCACCCTCTGATTAGGTCACATGCGGCCTGGGATTAAGGCCGGATCCTTCTGTTCCTGCTGCATACGCCAGGACGTCTCTCTCCTGGCTCCTGCCAGCATGCACCATTCGGCCAGCTACGACGTATGTGCGAGCAGCGGGCTCGGCTTGTCATGTGTATAGGGGGGTTTGAAATAATTGATGTGCTGGGGGGTTTAAAATAATTGATGTGCTGGGGGATAAATGAATTGATTTGCTGGGGAGCCTGATTACATTACATAAACACTGCATATCAATTCAATGTGCAGTGTCTACTGTGGAGCTCTGTGACACCCTCATAAACACTGCACATTAATGTGGAGCTATGTGACACCCTCATAAACACTGCACATTACTGTGGAGCTCTGTGACACCTTCAAACAGTGCACATTACTGTGGAGCTCTGTGACACCTCCATAATGTGCAGTGTTGAAAGGGTGTCACAGAGCTCCACAGTAATGTGCTTTTTTTGAGGGTGTTACAGAGCTCCACAGTAATGTGCAGTGTTGGAGGGTGTCACAGAGCTACACAGTAATTTGCAGTGTTCTATGGTATCACAGAGCTCCACAGTAATATGCAGTGTTTGAGGGTGTCACACAGCTCAACAGTAAACACTGCACATTACTGTGGAGTTCTGTGACACCCTCAAACACTGCAGCAAACACCCTGTTTGAGGGTGTTACAGAGCTCCACAGTAATATGCAGTGTTTGAGGGTGTCACATAGCTCCACAGTAATGTGCATTGTTTATGAGGGTGTCAAAGCTCCACAGTAAACACTGCGCATTACTGTGGAGCTCTTTGACATCTCCATAATGTGCAGTGTTGTATGGGTGTCATAGAGCTCCATAGTAATGTGCAGTGTTTGAGGGTGTCACAGAGCTCTACAGTAATGTGAGGGTGTTCGATGGTGTTACAGAGCTCCACAGTATTGTGCAGTGTTTGAGGGTGTCACAGAGTTCCACAGTAAACACTGCACATTAGTGTGGAGCTCTGTGACACCCTCAGACACTGCACATTAGTGCGGAGCACCTGTGGCACCCCCATAATGTGCAGTGTTGTATAGGTGTTGCAGAGCTCCACAGTAATGTGTGAAGTATATGAGCGTATCATAGAGCTCCACAGCAATAAAACGTACGGTAATGTGCACTGTGTAGAAAAAAAAGAGGTCTGCTCAGTCCAAAATGCCCGGACCTATATTCTGACCCACTTGAGAAGTGGCGCAGTGGATAATTTATAATACTTGAAAGATAATACTGGACATAGGCCTAAATAGCCATTAAATGCTAGCAATGAGGCCTAAATCAACAATGGATATATTTTTTTTTTAAATGTAATTTTTATCAAGAGAATAAGTGTTAAGACATAAATTAAGCAAAAGTCTTTGAACCATTATAACACTATAAAGAGGGGATTGGGGAAAGAAGAGAAAAGAAAGAGAAGGGGCTGCCAAGCCC